>JALPQD010000824.1:495733-514590 GCA_023101885.1 Typhlomys cinereus | reverse complement strand
TTGATCTTTGTCCTTAAAAACCTACTCAGATACCTATATTGGTTGTTACGACCTTTGGTTCTTACAATGGCATTTGTAAAATATGTCCGATGCCACTCCCTCCTCCACTGACACCATCCCTGAGTATTCTGAGCATGTTTTTTTTCTGTTTAACATTACATATCCTCTATGACCTGGAAGAATGCCCCAAAATTTTCACTAAGATTCCCTAGATCAGACAATTTGGGGTAATTTTCCTGAAAAAAGGGCTGTCTAGGAAATACAGGCTTCGAGTTTGACAAAAATGAAACAGATTTCTTTGCTGCAGAACATTGAGGACTGTGTGTCAACAAATATAAATCAACTGAAAAGAAAGAGCAAGAAGCATTTCTCAAACATGTCTGACCATGGAACTCTTGTGTCCATGGAGAATCACTGCCATGGGGTGCATTCCTTAATATAAATTACCCCTTTAATCTGCTTCTTCCTGTTGTATGTACTGCCTCACGCACTTGATGCACATGCTATTGACAACATACCAACTTTATAATGCCAACAAAACACCCGTTTTGCCTTCCACTTTACCTGATGAAGCCACACTGCTGAGGCCAAACCATCATTTAAGTAGATTTCCCCAGAACTTGATACCCCAGGCCTTACTATTCAGACAATTTTTATCATGATAACTCAGTTAAGCATCCCACTATCTTACTTTCTTATTCTGTTGCCGTAATGAATCCAATGCCACGACTCAGACACATTAGAGGAATAAGAAGATTTTAATTTATGATCAAAATTTCAGGTTAAAACCCAATGATGATGGCAGGACAATTCCAAGCAGCATCAGTAGCCAAGGGAAGTTGCTACACTATATTGACGGAAAGAGCTGAAAGAGGGGAAAGGAGCAAAGCATATATTCTAACTTCACCAGTTTGCCAGACTCCGATCACTTCTCTATCTTACCCACCTGCCTAGGGAATGGCTCCCATTCACTATGAGCAGAGTCTCTCTCCCCACATCAATTAAATAAGCTTCTGCAGGCCTGTTCAGAGGCTTGCCTTAGCTAAATAATTCTTTATACATGTGCCTAAATGAACAGTTCTCAAATGTCAAGTTGACACTTGTAAATAATTGTAACGCCCATATAGTTGGACTTATTCCTGATAGTAAGGGAGAAATAATCCTGATAGGAAGTGCTATTTTATCACTTGAAACCATGCATTTGAATGGACCTCATAGGAAGACAAACCCTGAATCCACCTGCTACTCATTTCTCTAAGACAGTGTTCCCCAAGTCATAAAAGGCAATTTGGATACACTACTCCATCTCTCCCTACCCCACAATATTTACTAGGGACTTTTGAGGACACACGCTGGATAGGGGCATGGAAGGTGGAAGGCTACGGAAGGAAATCAAGAAGGGCAGAAGAAGAAGCAATCACCCCAGCACATCTCCAGCTTTTCTAAGAATGAACTATCAGAATTAGACTCTTCCATTCACCTTTTGACTTTTAATAACTATGTATTGGCCTTCTGGTTTGCTTCTTGTTGACACCCAATTTGCTGTGGTGTTGATTCAGAGGCAATCTCACACTAAGCATCAGAGCAGGAATGACAGAAGGCCGGGCTGCATGACTGTTTTTTCAGATAAGGCGCTGTCAGCCAGCAGCTCTCCTGAGGGTGGCTCACATTTGAAAGATTGTTCAAGGGCTGTGAGATGTCCCTCTCATCCTTCCCAGGCTCTGAGTAAAAGAATCTTCAGCATCATCGTCCCTAATTTTACAGATGATGAAACCAGAGAATGGAGAAATTGAGTGGCCTGCACAGAGAGTTGTTCTAACCTCTGAATGCTAATGCCAAATGTCACAATCGGCCCTCCTTGCAGTCAGAGGGAGAATATTTCCTTTATTTGGAAGAAACCACATAATCTTTGCCATGAAGAAACAACCCAAAGAGTTCTGGATGAGGATGTAAACAATATTGGATAAATCCAATGACAAAAAGGCATGATCAATCTTACCCTCGAGACTTACTTTATGGTTCGACGGGACTTTCTTTTTATTGTCTCAGCTCTTAGAGCCGTTTTAATAGACACAGTGAGAGGAAACACATAGAAGCCCCATACCATCCCTTGCTCACCTCTAATTTCTCCCCGCAATTTCCTATTATTTAGCATGATGCATTTGGGTGATCTGTATGTTCAGTCAGGGATCTATATGTTATTTGCTCAAATTCAGTCTCCATCAGGGTTCCTTTGTGATGGTCACCTCTTCTAGGCTTTGATACATGTTTGCTGTCATGCATGCATCTACTGTTATGAGATCATACAGAAGTTTCCCACCTCTTCCCTACGTGCCTGACCTCTCCTTCTTCTCAAGTTCCTAGTGGCACCGATGTTTCCTCTCTCTCTGTGGCTTTCCCTTCTCCAGACTGCCACACAGCTGGGCTCCTGAAGCATTCCGCACTGGGCAGTATGCACTTGGGTCTCCTTTACATCTCCAGAGTATGACAGCTTGCTTTTATCATTGGACAGCATTCCATGGATCTACCACAGCTTGTTGATCCATTCATCTTAGTTGCTCCAAGTTTTGGCAGCTGGAAAGATGGTTGCTGTCAACATTTGTGTGCATGTTTGCAACATACATTTTCGATACTTTTAGATAAATATCAAGGAACTTAATTGCTGAGCCACTTAGTAAGAATGGATATGATTTTTATAAGAAATTGCCACACCTTTTCCAGCAGTGGCTGAGCCATTTCACATTCTCACCAGCAACCAACCAATAACAGAAGTAGCGGCTGAATAGCACTTCAATCATGTTGTGTCCCAAGTCAGGGATGACACTTGACTTTCAATATATTTACGTGTGTGTGATAACAGTTTGTTTATTCCAACTTTCTGCAGGATTCATTGCACTCATAAGCTGAAGAGGTAGGTGTTTGCTGGATCCCAGCTCTGCATTGATCAACAAATGGGCATTGAAGTGATAACTGTGAATAGGACACACGGTCCCAGGTCACGGAGCTCTAGGAGCAGCATGACCCAAGATGCTGGCACTCCTGGTCACATCTCATGGGGAAGAACCAGGGATTGTCCCAGTGAGCCCACTCACAGAGTCCTGCGGAGAAAGGGTCCTAGGCACATAGCTAGGACAGCCCAACAATGCCCCCTGACCTTTCTTCACCTGTGGTTTTTGCAATGCTGTCAAGAAATATTTGCCCTGCTGGGAAAGCCAGAGAGGACCGTGACACAGAAGCTAAAGAAGGAAGTTCTGTTAAGGCTCCTCAATCCAGAATGTCCTCATCCCTGAAAATGATTTTGAAAAATGTAAATGTCCAGGGATGTAATACCACTGCTGGTCACAGGCTTCATAGGTATACAATGACCTATTGTCAATAAACTCCACAAACAAAAATTGTTCAGTATTTCTGATGGGTTATTTTTCCTGCGTTGGATGCTATACAGTCGCTGGTTGTACTTGGAGGCTGGCTGTGCTGATGGCACCTCTGTGCCAGCCCGCGTTATTTACGAAGGACCCCATGGCGCGGGAATGCAGTGCCTGTGAATAACTGCCAAGGCAGAGCTCACCATGCTGTGTCAAGGTTAGATCTTGATCTCGGTGCCAATGCAGATCCAAGAGACACAAAAACCTCATCAGCAGTGTCCTCTGCAATGACCCGAGTCCTCACATTGGCAAAGAGCTCAGGAAGTTTTCAATAAACAGAGCCAGTGAGCCTGACAGACAGTCCTGAAGTCATTGATGACACAGCAGAGCTGGAGGAGAGCAGCCCACACAAACAGGGGCAACCCAAAAGGGAAAGTAACCCAGCTTCAATAAATACCAGCTCATCGCTCAGCTAAGTTCCCTCCATGAACGCTCTTGGGAATGACACCTAATCTACAGCCTTGAACATGTGGCCCACTAGGAGAGGTGCTCTCCAGATGTGGACATCTGGAGAGCCTCATCATAGACATATTGGCAGAGCCATCTGCAACTGATAATGAATCTTTAGAGACCCTCTAACTCTCCCTACGGCCAAGAATAACAACTAACCCCATCTTTGGAGCAAACAATGAGCCTGGAACAGTGCACTTGTAAAATGAACTCTTCAGACCAACGGGTTACACGAGGCACATGGTGTCATCCTCTCGGTGCTATCTGTCTGTAGACTGTTCCTAGTCATATGACTTATTTATGATCCTTGTGCCAACACTCCTAAACTTCTATCTCCTGCCTTAACCCCAATCCGAACTTTAGCATCACAGAGTCAAGGACATTTTTCACATCTTTATGTCTGTAATGGACAACTCAAACTTCACATGAGCAGAAACAGACCTGGAGGCTCCTAGAGCAAAATCCAGGAGTTATTTTTCTCCAGCCCCTCTCTCTTCCCCTCTCCCACACACTCTCTCATAGTCCATCTATGAGCAAATCCCGCTGATTCTAACTTCAAACATATCCTGGCATACCTGTTTCTTCCATCTCTACCAATATAATCCTATTCCCAAAATCTCTTCCGGCATTAATATTTAACCCCCTTTGGAAACCCCAATCTCTCTCTCTTACCCCCTTGAAACAGTAGCCATTGTGACCGGAGCAAAATCAACTCATATCTTTTACTGCTGGGGGCACTTCAATGACCTCTGGTTGTCCTTTGAGTGAAGCATATATTCCCAGCCCTGGCCTTAAACTATGTAGATGAAGCCCCAGCCATTTCCTCAAATTCAGTTTTCTGGCCTAAATCATCCAGTGTTGAGTGATTACAACTTTAAATGAATTCTACTGATTCCTATGCAAAAGAGGCTAGCACCTGATCACTCAACTCTCTTGTAACTTACCTTCCCTGTCTCAAGTGAATGTATCATCATTTGTCATACACACACACACACACACACACACACACACACACACATAAAACATACTTACAAAGCTACCTCCCAGTGCCCACAGGTAAGCACAGGGCACAGAAAGCTGTCAGCAGATATTTTAAGGAATGAAAACTGGTTGAATATCCACCACTCAGAACATCTAACAGTCATTGCCGTCTAGTGTTGTGAGCAAGTTTTAAATATCTTTATTTGTTGTATCAACAATGATGTTTCTGACCCACTTTCAGAAAGGATATGGATCGGTAAATTCTAGAATCCTAGGTAAGCTCCAGGACAGGCATCCAAGAAGCATGCAGGCCATACATTCTAACAAGCCCAGTCTTAGCTTGTGGACTCAGCAACTGAGTAACAGTTTTGCTCTTTTTTCCCCTTTTGGCTGGATTTTCATTAGTTAAATGGGCTATGCTGAGAAGTAAAAGTACTGTCAGAAAAACCCCAAATACACAATAATGCTACTCAAGTACATTCAGGGTGACCCATTGATGGAAACCACTGGAACCCCATTTAACCTCCAGCTCACCACAGTACAGTTTGTCTTTTTATCATTATTCTTGCTTTCTCCTTTCTTTCTTCTTTTAGGCTCTAAAAAAATCCTTCATACTTTATAAACTTTAAAGTAACAGAAACACTAGTTCTTGTTGATTCTGCCCATGCTTCAAATTCAATTTTAGGGAGATATCATCAGGGGGGCTGAACGGCCCTGGGCCATACTTAAAACAATAGTGAGCTGAATCATGTCTCCCTGACTCCCTTTGTGAGTGTGTCTGCCATAGACTTACAAAGTGCACATGGATGCCAGTAATTCTAAGGAGAAAAATTCTTCTGTTTCCAAGACCTGATCCAAAGCAAACACTGCCCAGCATGTATGGGTAGGTGTTGAGGGGAGGCAAGGCAGAGATTTATGAGCCAAGATGAAAAGACCTTGAATATGTATAGCTTGGCTAAGAAGACATGATAACTGCCCTTAAATATTTGACAAAGTAAACACCAAATGCCGCCAAGCTATGCAGGGAAGGCAATTAGAAGGTAATGGGAATCTTGGGCAAACATGATAAAAAGCCATCCTGGCAGGAACTCTGCACATGGAAGCATACCTCTCCTTAATCCAGGACCCACTGCTATGCTGGGGACCTTACCCACGGCTCCCCCACCTCGTCTGCAGCTAGGCCTACTTGGCTCAACTTGCACACCAGGACAGGATGGCAAGAAGCCCAAGCCTGCGGGGAGGCAGCTTGGCCAGCTGCTCTGGCATCTTGTCTCCTTACTTATCTGCCCTTCCTGTAGCTTGTTACAGGAGGAAGGTTTCCACGAGGTCATTTCAGATCCAGAGGTGGAGTCGAGGCTGACGTTTGCACACAGGACTCTGGGTTCTCTGTGGCTAGGGAGGGAAGGAAGGAGGGAAGGTCTAAGCCCTCATGCAAATGCCCTGCCTGTCATACCACCCTTGGTGCCAAACTGGGCTTCCCAACCACCATCAACAATCATACCACCTGGGAAATGGAGAAAAACGAGGTGGCTTTAGAAAACTCTATTCCAGGACTTCCTCAAGGCCATACCCGGGAGCCAAGGTCACACAACTGTCTGGGGACAGAGGTAAAACCCAAGCCTGTGCCATAATTGCGTAGAACTCTTGCTCTTGGCCACTTGTTCAGAAGGCAGGAGGTTTTCTAACCCTCACAGGAATCTTAGATATCATCTGTGTCTTTCTTTTTATCTCCTGCCACACACAGGAACTTCTCATGCTATTTCTGACTTTGAGGAAATGACTGTATAGGAAAATTGACTGCATGACTTACATCAGGTCCCTAGAAAGCTACCAAGTAGATTGACCAGAACTCAGTAGAACTTATTACCACAGTTGTATTCCCTGACTTCCCTGAGGTCTGTTGGTAACATCTGTATGTAAGATAAGTACCACTGACTTTCTGCTGACTCACACCTCAGGGTGGCATTTTTAGGGGGAAATCAGGAATTTCTAAGTGAAACCTGCCGGACTGTAGGAGCTGTGGTGCTATCTAGTATGAACTCCATGGTTACCACCGAGACCAGGAACTGTCTAGTTCAGTTAAAAGGAATCTTTAATAAACCTCAGCTATCACTATTTTTCCTTTTCTCTTTTTTTCACATATATGTTTGTGGTGTCCACATATATATGTATTCACATATATGAAGGGGTGTGTGTGTGTGTGTGTGTGTGTGTGTGTTGATGCCTAAACTTCATGTTAGGAATCTTCTTTGAGTACATTTCCCTTTATTCTTTTAAATTGTCTTGTGTGTGTGTGTGTGTGTGTGTGTGTGTGTGTGTGTGTGTGTGTAGGCTAGAAGATAACTCAGTCTTTATTAGATGTGATCCACCTTGCTGCACCTCACTTTGTTCTTTGTTGAGGCAGGCTCTCTTAAACAAACCCGAACTCTCCAATAGGACTAATCACATAAGCCAGCTTGCTCTGAGGATTCCTGTCCTCTAACTTCCAAGGCTGAAATTACAGGAGGGCTGCCACCTCAACCTGACATTTATGAATTCTTGGGATATGTGTGCTGGTCCTCACCAGTACATCTGCCCTGCTGCAGTATCTCTGTGCTGAGTTAGGGGTTACAAGAACAAACAGAATGGCCAGCTCCTAAAGGGCCAACCATCAGCTGGAAGAACAAGCACCAAGTGCCATGGTCACCAGGAGACAGACTTAGCTCAGGTGCAGAGGCAATGCCACTGATGGAGAAATAGACTTTGAAGAGCAGAAGGCAGGTAAACCATATGAGTGGCTTGGGATGACTATGGGAGATTCTTGGAATAGTCATATTACACTTAGAGAGCCGATAGGGGATGATATAGCTTGACCATGATTTAGCAAATTATCTGACAACACAAGACAGTCGGCAAAGGGCCATGCAGAGGTTCTGAGAACTATCTCGGCAAAGATAGTCATGTGTTTGGTGAAGACAGTGAGTCTGCTGAAGGGTTTCTCAACTGACTCACTGAAAAGTCATCTCTCCATGTAACACCTTGTAGAACCATGCAAACTATGCATTAGTTACTCTTCAGATCTTCTAAATGGAAACAAGGGAGTTGTTTCCATGAGAAAGAAGCAGTTACGTGTAGTTTTTCTTTTTCCATTTGTATGTGTATGGGGGTACACAAATATTAGCATGTGTGTACAAGTGCATATGCATGTGTGTGTGCATCCAAATGGAAGCCTGAAGTTGAAATATTATCCAGTAAATAACCAATATATCATGATATATATTATCCTGTATTTGTCTTCCACCTTATTCCAAGTCTCGAATCAAATACAAAACTCACCAACAGGGATAGTCCAGCTAGCCAGCTTGCGCTAGATTCCCAGTCTCCACTCTCCAAGGGTAGAACTACAAGCAGGTCACCACATCCACATGATATTTTATATGAGACCTGGATTCCTCCAAACTCCGACCCTCTTAATTTGTGTGAAAAGCACTTTAGCTGCTGACCCATTTCCCCAGCCCACATGTGTAAATTTTTGAGCATAACGCATGAGCAGGGCAAGACCTCTGACTCAGTGTGAAGGTGCTCCTAAGTCCACGTCACAATGTATGAAGAAGCAGCAAGATTTTAAAAAGACAGCTCAGTGAGACCCCAATGAGAAGAAAAAATAGAGACAGAAAATGCTTCAAGCTCTGAGACTCAAAAATCCACAGCAGTCTGGAGACATTTCGCCTGGAGGCAAAGAAGCTCTCTAATGGACATATCAAGTGACTGCATCACAATGGGTACTGAGCGTGATGACACAGGGCTGCAAAAGAAGTGTCCAAGGAGAACCTACTCCAATGAGCAGGTAGGCAGTGAGCACTCAGAAGACATACAAAATGCATATGTTTTCCAGAGCTGGTGCTTCAAGTAGCTAGAAAGCTGGTTATTATGAAACATGCACTTGGTACATGAGCCAGAGGGTGCATGCTGGTGCCGAGACTAGAACCGGTAGACTTGTCAGCTTGGAACATCTAGATGTAGGTGTGACACCAAGTACTTGTTTGCAGTTAGCTGAGAAGAACCTTGAATGGCAGGTACTTGTGAGGCACGGTCTCTGAATGCTGATCCTCAAGCTCCAGTGGTCCTCTCTCTCTCCTAGTACCCACGACTCCCAATCAATGAGGGATAGAGCTTATCTACCCTGTGCACCTCCCTGTCCTAGGGCCTGGCTTCCAAACTACAATGAGTACTTAAGACATAGACTAGAAAGGAAATGAAAAAGAAATGAGCCTCAAGTAGGAAAACTACACTTATTTAAGACCTATTTAAAGAAATACTTTAAGACTACAGGCTCGCTGGGCTACTGGAAACCCACTTGCAGTTTCTAGCAAGAGACTACAGTTAGGGGCTAGAGAGATGACTCGATGTGTAAAAGAGCTTGCTGGGCAAATGTCTGAAGCGCTGAGCTGAATACCCAGAACTCACAAAAAGCTAGATACTATTCTGAGAGATTCCATAAGGAGAAGGGCAGAGACAGGAGACTCCCCAGAAGAACATAAGCTAGCTACCTGGTGTACAAAGCAGAAAAACAACAGAGACCTTGTCTCAACCGGTGGGAGATGGGGATTGATACCCGAGGTTGTCATCTGGACTCCACGTACATGCCATAGCAAGCACGTACATGCATTCATGCACATGACTTTATGCATGCACACACACATACTATGCATAACATATAAAGAAAGATTATAATTATTTGCACTTAGTTTAACTTAAAAGTGAAGGGAGAACCCTGGCCCCTTTGAAATGTTTCTCCTTTTGCACTCAAAAAACAGAAGTTCTGGAAGGGCAGGCACTGGATCGGAAGGTGAAGGGGTAACTGCCCACATGTAGACCATCTAGGTCTGCCTTGATGAGCAACCAGGGCTGAAACTCAAACTGCATCAGCAACATGGGTCATAAAAGGCTCACGGAGGCACCAGTAGCATGAACTGCAGGCGCAGAAGACAATTGCCACTGCAATGCCTAAACCGAACAGCTCTTTGTCCAAGGAATGCACATGTTCAAGAATTTAAATTCCAGCAGAGAACATTTACACACATATCACAGAAGTCAACCACTGCTTTTCACAGAGAGAGAAAGAGAAAATTCCTGATGCTCAGGAACGAAGGGGAACACAGGGTTTGGTCACTGAGGTGAGAATCTGAAGAAGGCCCAGTTAGAAAGGACAGACGGAGAGAGCAGAGCATCCCCTAAGAAAGCCAAGGTCCATGGGCTGCATCACTGTAGACTTCAGGGATACCTGACTGTGCTTCCCAGGAAGTTTTGTGGACAAAAGGAGCTTAAACTAATTAAACAGAAAGGGGGGAGCTCCTCGGAGATTTTATAGATAAGAGAGTGAATAATGAAAAGTTAGGCAGGCAAGAATCAAAGCCGCACAGTGAAATAAAGACAAACACAGCAATGCTTGGAGAAGATAAGGAACAAACAGCTTGGTGCCGAGTCGGGGGAGACATTAAGGGCCGAGGCGGGAGGAACGACAGATGGGACTGGCGCCGTGCATGGGCTCCGTGTCGTCTTAGTTTCTGAATTCCTCAAAGGAGCTGCCTCTTAGGAAGGTCTCCTAATGAGAGATTCCTAATGAGAAAGTGTAATGTTCAGAACGAATGGATGTGGGAGACCAGGACGGGCAACTCCAACCACAGTCCCAGGGGGCTGGGCGCTGGGAAGGTGGGAGTCTCTTGCATTGCTCCGCAGTCCCCTCTCCTGAGTCCCTCTCCTGGAGCCCTTGTAGTGTCAATGTGGAGCCAACAGTGGCCGGTACAAGAGCATGTCTGTCACACTGTCCTGATACCAGCTTTTTTCCTCCCTCCTCAGACAGATCCAGCACCTTCTTTCTTGCTGCTGTGGGGGATGCCTAGCTGAAAAGCAGCCCTTGCAATTAGGTTTGTTTCCAACACAAATGTCTGTTCTCAACAAGAAAGAGTGATAGTCAAATAATTTTGGTGCCATTTGCAATAATCCCTAGAATGAGAAAAACCTGAATTATGACCAAAGAAATAGAAGCATTTCTCCTGCGAACAAGAGATGCCTGATAATGTGCCTTAAATTTCCATTTAAAAAGAAATAGATGTCTCCATGAGTTCACAGTATGAAGCAATTTCTAACTGGAACATAATATTGTAGGTATCAAAAATCGGCAATAAATTACTAGAAAATTACCCATCTTGATTTGAGTATAGAGAGTCTGTCAATTAAAAAATATTTTATCTTGCAGCTAAAATGTCATAGCGAACTGTGGGTCGCTATTTTCAGCCAAATTGGTAGGATCTGAGAGAAAAAAACAAACCCACAGAAACATATTAATACAGACAATCACCCCATGAACCCATGATATTCATGTTTAGGGATCCACGCATTCGACCAACTGTAGAGAGAAGATATTTGGGGAAGATGTCATTGTCCTGAACATGTCCACTTATTTTTGTTTGTTGTTTTGTTGTTGTTGATAGAATCTCGTTATATAGCCCAGCTGGCTTTGAACTCATGATTCTCCTGTCTTATCCTCGCAAGTGCTGGACTTGTAAGCATGTACTATTATTATGCATTGTCAGATCTAATTTTTTTATTTCGCAGGACAATTATTTCATAACATCTAGATTGTCATATGTATTATAAGCAATCTAGAAATGATTAACATGCCCAGAAGGGAGTGCATTGGTCATCTGAAAATTTTATAAGGTTGGAAGGCCCTGGAACAAACCTTCTACAGGCCCAACTGTTCTTCCAAGACATCTGAATCTGCTTTCCTAGCACTACCTACAAGCATCGTGTACACTCTCCTGTAGGAATTAATGGGCTGACTCTAGGCCTCTCAAATGGGGTGGAGCTGGAGATATCCTGGGGCAGAGTGGACTCCAGGGGGCCTTAAACTAGCCAAGGTCTATATACTCTACTCTGGATTAAACCTGTTTCCCCAGGCAATAGAAAAACTAAGAACTCTTCCTTAATGCACTATAGTTCCTTCCACTGCACACATCCAAGAGGGACCATCAAAGCAGGAAGGATGCTGTGCTTTTGCTTGTGTGGATGTTTGTAAGCAGATGATCCTGCGATGGGAAGGAGAGATTTGACCTACACACAAACACCCCGTGGGGCTGCACAGGGAGGCACATGGGGTGGTACCTCCTGCTTGAAGAAGACACCTGCTAAGCCCAAAGACCCCACTGAGTGGCTGGTCCTCCCAGGCCTGGCTTAGCATCATCATGCCTGCAAACACAGTAAATTTCCCAGCTCAAAACTTCAACGTCAAGCCAGCCCCAGCCCACTAACACTCTCTGTATGGCTGTCAGTTTCATCTCCAGAAGGCAATTTCAGAGCTCCAAGAGGTGAGTGATTTCTCCAGTCCTTTTCTTATCAGTGACTTGTCACCTAATCGAGTCTGGATGGAACACAAGACTCCAAGATCTGAAGTATCAGCCACATGGAGGAAGATGCTCTGCTGCCAAGTCCCTGGGTCATATGGTGCCTGGAGTCATACTTCTCCTCCCATAATCCTCCAGGTAGCCTAAGCCCATAATTGACTCTTTCCAGAGACATGCTTACATTCAGACCACCAGTCTCCATTTCCTGCACAGGTAAACAGAGTTTAATGTCTTTATAATAATGCTTGGTCTCATTGCTCTGGGTATAGATTCCATCACTAGCTCAAGACAATAATCTCTGATTCTGCTGCTATTTTGCTCCCTTTAAATGCCTGTGACTGGCACAGCATGGTCCATGAAGCATAGAGGGATAAGTAGCTGCAGTTAGGATATTCCAGGATAAACACTCTAATACTGGCATAGATGACTCTGTCACATTATACAATGTCTGCATTATTTTTACATATTATTAAAATAAATATTAAATATATGTGATGGGATTGATTGCAATCTTACCCACTTGCCAGCTGTGTGATCTTTGGCAAGTAACTTAGCTCCGGGTGTTCATTTCCTCTTCTGCAAGACGGGGAAATAATAATCTCTGCCCACTAATATCACTGTGAAGATTAAATAAACTTATGCATGTAACAGGATAGAACTGTGCCCGGTTCATGGAAATACTTAATAAATGTGATCTGTCATGCCTTGAGCCTGACAATGATTGACTCCCATTATTGACCCAGGAACTTAAAATATAAATGACAAAATAAAAGCAAAAACCTCACTCCAGCTTGGGAGTCAGAGAGAGTTGATTACATGCACTAGGCAGGCACTGGACCAGGAACTAAAACAAATGTAAAAACGGCTGGACAGACAGAGCAGGTTTTCAATACTAAGAGGCCTATTGACTGCTGGAGACGCTTCTAACTCTTGTCAACCCCTCGGGATGTTGAGCACCCAGAGAAGACGAGAGTGGTACTGATGCCAACTTTCATCCTCAGGCCATCTAGTACGTGTCCATAATCGGGGTTCATGTTATGGATCATGCTCTAAGAATGAGTTCAGAAGCTGGAGAGATGGCTTAGAAACTCCTCAGCCTCTATCTTACAAGCAGAAATATCTGAGTTGGATCCTGAAATTCCATGTAAAAATGCTGACAGATGGCAGAAGCCTCCACTTCCGGTCCTGGAAGGCAGAGCCTGGGAAACCCCGGAGTAGCACGGATAGGAGGTAGAGCAACCCAGGATGACTTCCAAAGTCATCCTTGGTCTTCACAGGCACACACAGTGCACACAACACACACACACACACTATACACAAGAACCAGTTCAGTCAAACCCTTCCCTTTAAAGTGGTCATCCTGAGTTAAACAGAGAATAAGGATCTTCCTTTCATCACAGCTTTCAAGAGACATAATCAGAACCTTGAACCTACATCCAAGGGTGATTCCAAAGCTTATCTTCTTTAACGATGAATCAAATGTTCCATAGCACCAAGACCTTTCGGATGGCTGCTGAGGGAATGTCAGAAATGCTATAAGCTGGGGGTCACTGGGCCAGACACCTCTTGACCCATCCTAACAACAGCAGACAGACCACATACATGGGGTGTGGCAAGACAGAGAAAGTAGTCAAATATTCAAGTTTATCATCTTTTCCTGGGCTGTAGCAACATGCTTACAATCTGCTTAGATCATAAAAGAAAAGGACAACATACATGTCATAGTGGGCTGTGGCTGACGTGTTACTCTCTAGCCCAAGGTAAAGAAGTTCAGTTTTTGGGCTGGAGAGGTGGCTCAGGGGTTAAGCCTCTGCCTTGCAGGCGGAAGGTTCCTGAGTTCGGATCCCAGGATCCCAGATCCCACGTATAGACGCTGGGCGGGAAGCGGGGGAGGCCTGCGCTTCTGGTCCTGGTAGGACGGAGCCTGTGAATCCCAGGGCAGAGTAAACAAGGAGGAGGTGGAGGCGTCCATGGTGGTTCCGAGTTCGTCCGTGGTTCTACACACACACAGACCACACGCGCCCGCGCGCCCGCACATACATGCACACACACGCACAATTGAATAATAATAATAATAATAATAATAAAAAAAAAAGAAGTTTCAGTTTTATCCCCGGCACCCATCACCCAAGCCATAGGAGAAGCACAATGTCCCAAATGTTTTCTTGTGGCAGCGCCTTTGTGAGCCAGTGATTGCTCTAATTTAACCTCTGTAATAAGACAGAATCATCACTGGAGGACGATTCACAGTGCAATTTCAGAACTGTTTTACTTTGTCTCATACTCCGCTGTGATTCTGATTTACTTGGAAAGCTGGCACAGCCCTGCTGGTGGCCCACTGGACCAGACAAGGCTCTCCTGAAAGGCACCCAAATGTCTTGGACGCCAGGGGCCAGATATACCTTAACAGCCAGAAAAGCGCTCTGAACCATGACAATCTGGTGTAGATAGTGAAGCAGATTGCAAGATATCTTGTGTTTCCTCCATTCCTGCCAAGCCTTGGGTCTTCCTGCGAAATTATTCTGAAGTACATAGAAGCCTGGCATTATGTAACACTTTGCTATGAGAAGCAAGCGTGCAGATGTGTTCATGATGAGGCCTTTCAAAGCTCTGACATATTAACATGTGGTATCCACCGAGTAATATAGCAAAAGACATGAGGAAGAAAGACAAGACATGGAGCACCTAAGATACAAAACTCAAATATCGGGATTGGAAAATGGATGCATCCACAAACCATTCCATGCCACAAAGGTCCAGTTTAGTGTCTTAACAACCATTGTGGGATGACTCCATTTTGAGTCCAGCTCCACCGTAAGCAATGTAGGTTGTTAAAAGTGCAGCGGTCTTGAATGCATCCTTAGGATTTGGATGGCACAGGATGGATGAGGACTTTGGGCCCAGACAGACTGGGTCTGTGTCTGCTCTGCAAGCTTTCCCTCTGCAATCTGGAGTTTTTCCATCTATCACAAGAGAGGCCACCACACCACATGTTAACATGCCCAAGTTTAGGAGTTGTCAGTCTATCAGCTTTGAGAGGTAGAATCTTATTAGCAATTAGGCCTTCAGGCTTCTTCCCTGGTAAGTGAGATCAGTGCTCTTAGCAAGAGGCAATAGTGGAGCTTGGTCCTATGCCAGTTAGTCTTTCTCTGTTGCTGTGAGACAATACCCAAAGTCAAGCAACTTAAGGGAAGAAAAGGGAGATTTTATTCAGTTTACGGTTCCCGAGGAGGACATACAGTTTTTCATGGTGGAAGCAGCATGGCTGGGGTGGAAGCTGGAGATAAGCTAAGTCACATCCATTGGGGAAGCCAAGAGCTGCTAGACTGCCAGCTGCAAATAGCAGACCTCTCCTGGAAGTGTGGTGGACTATCCTGTGACTGCCTTCCTCCAGCAAGGCTCTTTTTTTTAAAGATGCATGACCTTCCCAAACACACGAGTCTGTGGGGGACACATTTCAAACCATGGCAGTCCCCTTGCCCATCTCTCTTTGGCAACAGAGGCACAGTTCAAAGTCTCTTTCCTAGTGCCAGGATTTGAACACAGTCCTTCATGAGTACAGAGCTGTAAGAGGATAAATGTCTTTTCTTTGTAAATTACCCAGCCTCAGGAATTTAATTATAGCAACACAAGCTAAGACAACTACCAACCTCATAAGGGCATTGAAAAACCGGACGGAATTAATCAATAAAAAGCATGAGGCATGAGTGAGGATAGGTACAATGGAAGTCACTAAAAAAGCCCATTATAATGTTGCTTTTCCTTTGAGATGCATATGACACCTCTTATAATAACATTCAGCATCACTATGCACCACAGCAGCCCATACCCTGATATGACTCTCTACCATACATCTGTCTGTTTGTCGTCTCTTGCCATGCATTGTGAACACACATAAAGTTAAGTATTCATGCTCGTAGCATATTAATCGCTGCCTGTGATGACTAGTAATTTTCACCCTCAGACCTGCCCTCTCCCGTCACGGTCCCCAACGGTCAAGCCAACCTATGGATTTCGGTGGCTGCCCATGATGATTCCTGTGCACATATAAAATGCACAAGTGTTTTAAAAAGCTTTTAATTTGTACATATGCTAACATGCTATAAATCTTATTCCATTTCTTATGCAGTTGCATTCAAGAGCTACATTGCTTGTCACATACACTCCTAACTAACTGCTTCCTGTGGCCACATCCAGCCCAAGTGACATGTACCTTTCCCTCATGGAGTCTCCAGCCACCCTCCCATATCATGCTGCTTATCATGATTTTAAATGCAAGTTGTGTGTTTGAATCTTTAACTGTTAGGGAAGGTCATGGCACCTTCAGGAGGTGGAGTCTTGCTGGAGGAAGGCAGTCACAAGGCGTGGACCTTGATGTTGGTTAACCTTGCCCTGCTTCAGTTAGTGAGCCTGCCTCGTGAGCTCCTATCCGCTCTCAGTCTCCATGATGTCTGCAGCAACTTCAGCTGCTTCCAGCTTCTGCTACCCATCATGCTTTTCCCACCATGAAAGACATATATATATATATAGATATATATCACCTCTGGAACCATCAACTGAAAAAAAAATCCCCATTTTCTCCTTTTAAGTTGTTTTAGTCTGAGTGTTGTCTCCCAGCAACAGAGAAGAATAACCAGTACAGTGCTGCAATTACAGTCCTTACTTCCTGTTTTCTGAGCGCAGTTCTTTAAAAGCGATCAGGTAACCTGCACATGTCTTAAGAGCTCTGGCAGCTACATATGTTGTAGAAGAGTCGAAGACGGCTGCGTTGGGAGGCAGACAGGTCTGTGCAGCCCTGGCTTCCTGCCTGTATGCTTCCGTTCTTTCCCACGGGCCCATCCTGTGCCCACACTGGACTCAGTCCTCTGCTGAGCTGAAAGGTCAAGCTAATGAGCTAAGGTATCAATTAGCCTCCCTCCTCTAAAACACACACAAGCAAGGACGATAAGAGGGACTCCACACCGTCCAGGAGCACATGTTCTCTGATCTTTGAGAAACCGCTGCCAAGCATCTGTCCTCATCCTTCCAGGGACCTGCCTGCTGACAGACTTCCTGGGGAGTCAGCCTCGGCCAAGCAGGGGTATTCCCTGACACCCACATCCACTGAGGATTCTCTGCCTGGGATTCTGGGAAGGAAAGGACCTTGTAAGTGACCTCCCTAAAATATTTTTTTTGCCACCAAGCTCAATGTTTTTCTTTTTCTCGTTACCATGTAATAATAACTGTACATTGAGTGGCCTGATAGTTCATTGTATACACACAATGCTTTGCAAGACTTTCCTGAGGGGACCTGACGAAACGCCTATTTGCTCCAAATGGCGAAGGAAGGCCCCAGCATACCAAAGGGAAGATTCCATCCAAGTTCAGCTTGGCAAACCAGTGTGGTCATTGGGGTTACTGACAAGTGCATGTATGCTCACAGGAAATCCCCTGGAAAGCTTGCTGGCAGTACCCCAATGAACGGCTGATAAAGTGACAAGTAGGATCTCAGGGAAAGATGAACCTGTTGATGATCTCAGGGAAGCTGGGGAGCCTTCAAAGGGAATGTAAATAGATCCAAGCGCCTCGTGTGGGTGATCAACCATTACTCTGCTTTAGACAGCAACCTTCCCGTCCGACCTGAATACATGGCTACATCATGCTGCTCACACTCAGATCAGCAGCTGCCACGTACATATACTCTGTCTGTAAATACTCAAAGTTACAGCACTATTAGTAAGTTGTCTTGATGATATAGAAGAATATTCTGGCACTAAGCTAAAACAAGTTTCTCATTCAAAATGAATCCATTAGCTCCTTACCACAACCCGCTTTATAGTCAAGAACGCTCAAATTTAGGAAGCTCAGGTAAATTGGACAAGATTATTTATCTATGAAGTGGCAGAGGCAGGATTTGAACCAAGAGAGTTTGTGCCAGAATCAGAACTCCACACTCCTGGCCTGCCGTGTTGCATGGTCCACTGCAAATAAAACTCAGCACTTACCAAGTACACTCATGGTGTGAACTCTGGGGTAGCACTGTGCCCACACTGGCCACAATGGCTCTACATCAATTAAGTCAACTATATGGCTGCTTCCATTTCAAAGAAAGTGCACAAGGCCTGGGGTCAGGACCCTGAGTCTGATGGGCCAACCTCAAATTTTAGCCACCATATCCTGAAATTGATAAGGCCATTTTACAGATACAGAGACTGAGAATGAGGCCTGGATCTCAGTCAAAAATGGCAGCTTAACTTTAGGCTTCCAGTCCATTGACACCAGTCTAAAGACACTGTGAACCAGCTTCCTGGGAAATTCCTGGATATCTTTGTGCATCAAGAGCCGGAAGGGAAGGGGAAGGGGGAGGAGGAAGGGAAAAGGAGAGGGAAGGGGGGAGGGAGGGGGGAGGGAAGGGGGGAGAGAAGGGGGGAGGGAGGGGGAGGGAAGGGGAGAGGAAAGACAAGACAAGACCAGACCAGAGAAGAGAAGAGAAGAGAAGCGAAGAGAAGAGAAGAGAAGCGAAGAGAAGAGAAGAGAAGAGAAGAGAAGAGAAGAAAGAAAAGAAAAGAAAAGAAAAAAAGAAAAGAAAAGAAAGAAAAAAGAAAAGAAAGAAAAAAATAAAAGAAAGAAAAGAAAG
>JALPQD010000824.1:447545-495708 GCA_023101885.1 Typhlomys cinereus | reverse complement strand
GTAGAGGAGGATGGTTCAAGGTAGAAGCCCCTATGTGCCCACCTGCCAACATGCTAGATGCCCAGAGTTTATAGGGACAGGAAGGTCACATATCCTGAACACTGTCCTTTGACCTCCCTGTGGTCTACTCTGGTGTCCTCTCTCTCTCTCTCTCTTTCTGTCTTTCTCTCTCTCTCTCTCTCCCCTCTATGACATGTATTCTCTTTCTCCCTCTTTCTCTCTTTCTCTCTCTCTCCTCTATGTATTCTCTCTAAATCTTTCTCTGGCATGTATTCTCCCTGTTTCTCTCTCTCTGTCTCTTCCCCTCTTTCTATCTCATATAATTAAATAAATAAATATTAAATAAAAAAATCTAGCTCAGGAACAAGCAAAGTAGGCTTTCTCAGTGTTTCATGGTAGACGAATCCTGAGTCTTAGAACCATAACCAGGTAATGGTCAATACTTTCTAGTGTTTCATGTCCAGCTTTGTGGATAGAGTGATATGTACTCTGATTATCGAGATGAAAGGGAGCCTTGGCCTTTCAATCAGTCTCTGAAAATAAATAAAGAAGAATAGTTGACAGAGAAGGAACTTGGATATTTAGTCTTCATTTTTTTTTCATAAACAAGCTCAAAATTCAACTCATCCTTTTAATAGGATCTAAATCGCTGTCATTTGTCTTGAGAAGGGATAATAAATTAATGGTGTAAGCAGCAACCAGATTTCTACATACATTAACGTGCTAATTTATAAAACCCGATTTGTGTGGTAAGAGGGAAAAAGGGCAGCGATGTTTCTAATTTGTTCACATCATCTCATAGAGCTTGTTAGCATTTGTTAGTATTTGTGAAATGAATTAGCTGCTTTCCTTCCTCTTGGTTTTCTAGCGTGAGTCCTGAGAGACACAGTGGGCCTGGGATTGGGGGGGGGGGTCTGATGGATCAGTGCCGGGAAGCAGGAGGATTTCCGCTCAGAGCTGCATCAGCTTCTACAGAACTGGGGACGCATGGCCTCGATACGCCCTCCATGACATTCTCGTGTGACGTGGAGGTTGACAGACGCCCAATGGGGGCAAAGTTGGACTCACATCCCAAAAGAGAAAGATTTTTTTGCAGAAAAAGAGTTTGAAATATTCTTCTGTCCTGGAGTTCGGGTAAGTTATATCCCCCCACACAACACACACACAAGTGCACATGCACGTACGCGTACACCACACACACACCACACACACACACACACACACACACGTCTTTCCTCTTCCTTCTTCACTTGGGAAAATTATGTTATATTCTAGCCCAAGTACATTCACTTCCTCCAGGTTTCAGCCTGATTTTCACAAAATTCTGGTGTTGATCTTACTATCCAAAAAACTAGGATTTGGTGCTAAAGATTCGCCTTTGTTTACCTGTAATTAAATACCAGGAAATGAATAAACAGCAGCCTTTTGACAGCTGCGTCAAGCCCCATGGGAACTTTGGAGTCCACTAAACCAAGCTAAATGGTTCACTCCCTTAATTCAGCAACCAGAAGACAAGATCAGGCACTGTGGTCAGTGAAGCCCCAAGCTGGCTAAAATAAGAACTTGTATGCTGTCACTCTGAAGTGTGACATTTCTCAAATTATCTCAATGAAAAACTAAGAAATAGCCAATCCTTAGCTGAGACGGCTCAGTTGGTAGAGCACTTGCACAGTGCATGCAAGGTACTGGTTTTGATCGCCAGCACTGCATAGACTGGATGTGCCGGCGTAGATCTGCAATCCTGGAACGAGAAGTTGGAGCAGGAGATGTGATCCCTGCCTGCTAAGCAAGTTCAAGACCAGCTTGGCATAGAGAAGATTCTGCTGTGAGAGAGGAGAGGAGGGGAAGGATAGAAGGGAGGGGGGAAGGAAGTAAAAAAGAAAGAACAAGGGAAAGAGGGAAGGAAGGAAGGAAGGAAGGAAGGAAGGAAGGAAGGAAGGAAGGAAGGAAGGAAGGAAGGAAGGAAGGAAGGGGAAGAAGTAAAAGAGAAAGAGAGGGAGAGGGAAAGAAGGAAGGAGAGAGATAAGAAAGATAAGAGAAAAAAGAATGAAAGAAAAGAGAAAGAGAAAGAGAAAGAAACGAAAGAAGAAGAGGAAGGAAGAATGGAAGGAAGGAAGAAGACAGAAAGAAAAAAGAAAGAAAGAAGAACAAAGAAAGAAAGAAAGAAAGAAGAAAAGAAAGAAAAAGAAAGACAAGAGAGAAAGAAAGAAAGAAGAAAGAAAGACAAGAACGAACGAAAGAAAGAAAGAAAGAAAGAAAGAAAGAAAGAAAGAAAGAAGAAAGAAAAGAAAGAAAGAAGAAAGAAAGGAAAAGAAAGGAAGGAAGAAAAGGAAAAGGAAGGAAGGAAAGGAAGGAAGGGAAGGAAGGAAAGGACAGGAAAGGAAGGAAGGAAGGAAGGAAGGAAGGAAGAAGAAAGCAGGAGAGAGGAAGAGGAAGAAGAGAGGAAGAGGCAGTCTCGCCGAGCTGGTCCTCACTTACTTGCCTTTCCCTTCCTTCTTGCATTTTTAATTCCTCATTGAATCTCCCTTGGTATTTAGTGATCCTCAGAATCAGCCTGATGCATTCTGGTCTCAGGTGTCACCTCCAGCTGAAGGGTGGACGGTGGAGGAAAGGTGCGTCCTACCCCCTCCCCTGTGCCTTGCAGACCTCGACGGTCTCCATCACAATCAGGTCCCTTGGGGCCACTTGCCTGCGTCATTTGCTCAGCCAGTTGGTCTCAATGTTCCAGCCAAACATCTAAGAGCCACCAATGCCTGCGGATGACACTTGCTAGTATCTCGCTCATTCGCCAGCACCATCTTTAAGACACGTTCTTGAGTCAGAGCATAGCTGGAATTCAATCCCTGGAACCCACATGATGGAAGGAGAGAAGAGAGTACCCCGGGGCTCACGTGTGTGTGTGCTCAAGCTCGTGTGTGTGTGCGCTCAAGCTCACGTGTGTGCTCGCGCACACAAACACACACACATGTAAATTAATCAATGAAAACAGACACTATCTGAAAGGACTTTCTCTTTTCCTATGAATTGAATTCCTAATCACAGGCAAAGACCAAAAGCAAATGACTTCTCCACAGACAATCCTGGGCTTTCCCATAAAGGTTAGTGCTCTTTACAGACACACACAGACACACACACACACACACACACACACACACAGACTCACAAGCAAGTACATGCATACCACTCACATTTATACAAACAAGCACATGCATGCATGCACACATAAATACAAAATGCATGCAGACATAGACACATATAAGTACATATATGCATGCGGGTAGACATATACACATTCAAGCACATACAGAGATGCACACACACAAATACATGCAGACACATGCACAGAGACACACAAGCACATAGACACATGTATGCATACATACACAAACACATAGAAACACACAATGCACATACATATAAATCTACACACACATATGCATACACATGCACAGGATAAATAACTGAATGTGAAAAAATGCCAGTTTGACCTTGGATGTCCATCAGCAGGCCATGAGGGCTCCCTGTTGACCTTCTCCTCCTCCTCTTTCTTCTGACATGTCTTTTAATGGTTAAAGCTTCATCTATAGTCAGTAATGTGGCATACAGCTAGGTGCCAGGTGACCGACTGTGTTTGTTTTAATTTATCCATTGTTGCTTTTCTGATTCCCAACACCTCATACAATGGTTCCAAACATTAAATGTACATTGGGTGACATTGCTGTGCACTTTTTAGACATATGCAAAAGTTCTTCGCCTACACCAATCATCTGGCTTTGATGGCAGAGACTAGACACATGAATCTCAAGAAACTTGATTTTCACAGCCTTTCTCAAAGACAGGAAGACGTTCTGCCTTTGAACCATTATAGCTATTGTTGTGGTTTTGATTCAGGAAGACCGTGTGGCTGACCGGCCTCCCTGGAGTCTGGGGACGGCTGGCTTCTCAGCCAGAAAGCAGAATGCTCTCCTCACAAACGCAGCATTACGCTTAGGAAAACAGTGAGCTTTTGTGTACTTTCCTCCAAGCAGCCAAAGATGCCGTGATTGTTGCGCTAATTAATTGTAAGATGCAGTACCCAGAATTCGACCCCATCAGCAGAAGCAGTCTTATCTTCCTCAACTCTCCACTTCTTGCAGGAACTTGAGCTGCGGTGAATGGCTCTCACACACGTCTCCAGGGTCCCGCGTCAGCTCAGGAAATCTACAGAGGACAGCACTTTTCTCCCACCCTCTTCTCTCTTTGCCCCCACATTCCACTGCTTTGCAAGGTGCAAGGTAAAAACCCACTGATAACATTGTGTTCTTCACCAAGAGCTGGACTATTATGGTCTAAACCTGGGCTTCTCTATGGTGTCTGGGAAAGTCCCATGAGTCCCCATTGCTGCATTGCGCCCACCACAGTGGCCAGGAATTGTGACGTGGAGCAATGAGGACAGGGGGAAATTCTCATGGGGCATTTGCATCCTGCAGATGTTCTCAGCCAATGTCTTCCTGGCTGTGGTTCATACACGGCTTCATTCAGCCTTTAGAAAAGACACAGCGTGAATCTTGGTGTTTAGACAAGTCCTGAAGCTATTGGGTTGTATGGAAGGCGGGGGGAGTGTGAGATTTCTTTTCTAACTGTGACCAGACATTCATGGACATATGCAGACTTTCGTTTTAATCCGTAACCTGGAAATTGCACATTCATCTGGCTAGATGCAGGGCAGGCACTGTTTGTAGAGATAGGGCAACACGCTGGAGTAGAGGCGTGGTTCTAGGAAAAAAAGACCTTGCTCGACACAAAGTCTACGACAATAAAAAGTGTCACAAAATAAAAGCATTCTTGGATCAAAAGAACAAATCTCGTTTAAAACTTCCTGGTACAAAGCCAACCTCATGTCTGATGACTGCTATGAAACCAGCAGTCCCTTTCATGCAATGTTTGGTTTTTATCTGCTTCATGTGGTTCAATTTTGGAACAATTTTTTAAAATATTTAGTTATTATTTATGTACTTATTTATTCATTTATTTGTGTGTGTGTGTGTGTGTGTGTGAGTGTGTGCATGTGTGTGCGCGCATGTGCGCATCAAAAGGTGCTGTGTGTTCCCATGATGGCCTAAGGGTGATATACCAACCTGGATTTTTCTACCTCCTCTTGGCTTTGTTCTGAAGTTCTCCAGGTTCTACCTTCCAGGGTCAGACATGCAGGCTGCTGCCATTTCTGCCTGGCATTTTTCCATGGCCTCCAGAATTTGAGCTCAGGACCTTCTGCTTGTGAGGTAGAAGCTTAACTCTTGAGCCATCCTTCCAGTCCTGGAACAAAAATTTTAAGTTATTATTAGTGATATTTCCATGTTGGCTTTTTTTCTTTGTCCATTTTCGTGTGCATATGTATGCATGTACATGTGTGTGTATGTAGGCATATATGTGTATATATACATATGTGTGTGGTGTTTGTTTGCATGTGTGTGTGCATATGTGTGTGAAAGTCTGAGCTTGAGATCAGAAGTCATCCTCAATCACTTCTTTCCCCTTAGTTTTTGAGACAAGCTTTCCAATAAAACACGAAGTAGCCAGACTTATAGGGATAGTCTGGCTAGCTAGCTTGCTCTGGGCATTCCCAGTCTCTGCCTTTATGGCTGGAACTATAGGTAGAGCCCCACCCCCAGCCAGTATGCTCACATGGGATCTGGGGATCTGAATTCTGACCTTTTGCTTGCACGGCAAGTTCGTTAAACCACTCAGTCATCACCCAGGCTCCGGTTCATTCTTTTTTATCAACATTTAATTCCAGTGTAGTCAAGATAGTTTTATACATGAATGTGTTAAATGTTATCCTAAAACCTTTCTATTAAATCACCATTGCTTAATTCTAATGCTTAACATTGAATTAAAATGATGTATTCATTGATTTACACTTATTTGTATTTTTATATGTAATAGATGCTGTGTTTCCATCATATGCTGTTTTGGGTCAGTCATTATCACTTCAAGTCCCTGGGAAGCCCCAGTGTTATACTTAGTGCATACTTTGCAATCAATGTTAACTCTACCAAGACACTCCTGCCCTACTTCTGTGGCTGAGTCTCTGAGACAGGTACTAATGATATGAAACTCAACTTTCTTCTACAGTATGTGAGACAACTTCCCCCTTTTATATCATGCAGCATATTTGCACAATTATAGCCATCTCTACCTTCCTAACACCCAACATCTTTTATTGCTAATATCCAAGAGTCATCTCTTGTCAAGGCTTGAATATGAGTTGCCCCCAATTGAGTCACGTGTTTAAATATTTAGCTGGAATCAATATTTAGGAAGCTCATCATTCTTTAAAAGGTAGAGCTTTGTTAGAGGAAGGCATGTCATGGGGGGGGGTGGGCTCTGAGCGTCCACAGCCCAGCCCTGCTTCCTCTGAGTCATTTTACTGTTTGCCCTTGATGGTTGCTGGGACATAAGTCGGCTTCTGCTTTGGGTGTTGGCTGCTGTGCTTTTGGCTATGTGATTTCTATCATCGCAGACTATGTCTCTTCTGGAGCCATAAATCAAATAAATAACCATTTCTCTATCAAACTGGTTGTGCCAAAGTACTGTCTCACAGAAAAAGGTGAGTTCTGATAACAGAAATTAGTACCAGGAGTGGGGTGTGCTCTAAGACAGCAAAAATCTAGCACTAAAAAGTATATCCCTCAACTCTTCCATTTCCCAAGGGTCTGAAGCTAACACTCCTCTTTCTCTGGGACCCTTGAGTGAGAGTCTTGTCACCTTGATTTTCACATTGAAATGCTGATTATTTTGGATGGAAACACTTTTCCAAGGAAAAATTTATAAGAATGTGAAATTATATAAAACCAATCTTGTATTGTTCTAAACACAAGCCAGAAAAAAATACAATCTTTTCCCTAGAAATGGAGAAAGGCCAGAGTTGAAGGAACCAAATGATCTGAGATGCATATGATGATTAAGAACCAAATGGACCCCAATTCTCTTATCTAAAGCATGATTAAGATCATCCATTGAAATGTGGCAGATGTTAGGCGGCAGAGTATCGAACAGTGGAGAAGGAGGGACAGACCATCCCCCACCACATGCCCTTCATCCTCGTCCACACCAGCGATCTCCAGAAGTTAAGAGGCATAAGGCACTTTCCCCAATTCTCCCATGTCCTCAAAAGTAAGTACTGAGATCTGCTTGATGCAAGCAATGGGGGCCTTGAGTTTGGAAGATGAAAACTACATGGTCCACAAGTAAAGGCCAAATACGGTGTAGAACTGTGTCTTCTCACCAGATGGCATGGGAGGGGGAGCCTGAGGGAGCCCCACAATGTAACGCCCCTCTCTGGGATAGAAAAAAGAGGGGGACCTGGAGAGGTGAACGCAGCTGCATGGAACCCCACACTTCTCTGAGTGAAAACTGATGGTCAACGCCGGTGGAGGAGGGGAGCAAGCTTCCTTCAATGCCAGGTTCCGGCAAGTGCCCAGACACACGCTGAAGCGAGCCGCTCTTGCTGCCACCGTGCATGGAACTTACTAGAACGGAAACAAAGGTGTGAAGAGTAGGAGTCTTAGTGGGAAAATAAATTTTATGGCTGTGAAATAAAGTATAATGTAATATATTACTTTTTCACATGATCTCTGAGGCCAAATTTTAGCTCATTAATTTACTAGCTATGTGACTCTTCAAGATGGGTCATATGGGGAGAAAGACAAAAATTCATTCTATGCAACTATCAATAAAGTACAAAGAAGAATAAGAGGGAGTTGGGGAATTATAATCTAAGTATGAGATAACGCCTAAGCAATTGCACTGTGTTCTGCACTGTGTCCTCAAAAGTAGGTACCGAGATCTGCTTGATGCAAGCAATGAGGGCCTTGAGTTCAGAAGAAGAAAACTACATGGTCCACAAGTAAACACCAGAGTGGAGTGGGACTCACTGTGTTACAGGAGGGTTATCAGCAACGAGGAATCCACATGTCGGTGATCCTCTATCCATTTGGCAGCCCACACGCCAGGGATAAGAAGTTCAAGTCTAACTAATCTAAGAGCCATGAATACCTGAGCAGAGATAAACACAAATTTAATGCATTGTATCTGAATCGAAGACAGCTGAACCAGAGGACACAGCTGTTTTCCTTGTCCACACAAATGTGACCAGTGGTTGCCTCGAAAAGCATTAAGACCACCATTAATATTTCATATCAGAGGATAATATTATACCACTATTTAAATCTATCTGCTCTTAACAGCACAGTCACTAGGAGAGGAGAGGACGTTGTTGACTTACCATATTAGGACATGTATTTTAAATTTCTGCACACTTAGTCATTCCATTACTTTACCAAAATAAAATATTTGTTCAGGAGCTGGGTCAATGAAGAATAATCAGATAAAAGTCAAACTTCCTGATCCATAAAGAAGCTACACTCAGTTTTCATGAAATAATTGTATTTGTCACTAGTTTGTTGTTTGTGAAATAGTGTAATGCATCAACATGATCTCTGAACCCAGTTCCAAATTGCTCATTTTTTCAGCCATGTGACATGTCAGCAAGTTTATTAAACTCTCAGTTTACCTGCCTGCACAGGACGGGTCTTCACAAAATTCAGAGGTAGGAACAACGAGACGCTATGTACCATAATTAAGAATTTGGAACAGAGATCAGCAAATCAGATGCGCTAATCTGTTCACAGTTGCAAACTTGTCCTGGTAAGAAGCTTGGTGCCATCTGAAGTTCATATTGTGTTCCACAGTTGAAATACACACGCACACACACCCACATACTCTCATGCACATGCCCACCCACCCACATGTAAGTATACACACATATATATGAACATACATGCACACACATGCACCCACATACTCTCATGCACATGCCCACCCACCCACATGTAAGTATACATACATATATATGAACATACATGCACACACACACACACACATGCACCCACATACTCTCATGCACATGCCCACCCACCCACATGTAAGTATACACACATATATATGAACATACATGCACACACACACACATGCACCCACATACTCTCATGCACATGCCCACCCACCCACATGTAAGTTTACACGCCTATGAACACACATGCACACACATGCACGTGCACAAAGGTATATATACATGCACACATAAGCACGCACACATGAACACACATGCACACTGAACACACATGCACACATGAACACACATGCACACATGGTGGTGAGATGAGTTAGCAGGGAAAGGAACCTGTAGGTAAGCCTGGGGACTGGAGTCAAGTCCTGAGAGCCCACATGGCGAAGGAAGAAACCTGCCTGTGAAAGTAGTTCTCTGACATCAGCATGCACATGTCTGCCCCCCCCCAAATAAGAAAGGAAATCAAAAAAGCATGTTTGTGACTCAGACCTGTTGGCACATCCCTGCGATCCCAGCTCTCAGAGGCTGAAGCAGGAGGTCTGTAAGATGAGACCAGCCTGAGATATGAATGAGACCCAGCCTCAAAATAATAATACCAGTAATACAAAGCCCATTTATACATATTTACATATTGTAATATTTCTGAGAGCCTGAAGAAGTAGGTGATGATGACGACCAGTATTAAAATAAGTAACTCTGGGCTTGGAGAGCTGTTGGAAAAACCCCAGCTCCTGCAGTACTGACCGCATTCTCAGCCATCAACATGGACGACATCAACATGGGACGACACAGCCATGCCACTTGACCAGGACACCGGTCACCCAGCCACTGAAAGGGCCTCGCCAGGACTAATGCAGAGAGGTGTGCTCTGGCCACAGTGGAAGGGGCCAGCCTGGGGAACCCAGATATGTTTGCCAATGGTAGCGCCCTGAGGAGACCGCACACATCCTAGGGTGTCACAGGGGTCCGCTGTGGGAAGCAGCCGCACTGCTGCTGTTTGACAGTCTGAACAAAGTGGGCATCTGCAGCCTTGCCTACAAAGATCTCAGCCATCGCCGAAATGGACAAACACGCAGAGCTCTTGTTTCAGCTGCGACCTAGTACTGTGACTGGGATACATGGGTGCATTGACATCAGCAAGAGGACATTTGAATGAGGAACTTTCTAGACATTTTAAGATGTGAAACCATAGCACGGACTTTGCATACTGCTTTGTATGGGATTGCAAGCACCAGGTAACTCTGGATGTTTTTTGTTTTTTTGCTGTGATTTGGAGTGATGAAAGGTGGTTATAATTTAAAGAAAAAACTGTTAAATAGACATATGTCACAAAGTCCTTTCCACTTCACTTAGGCTTTATCCCAAAGAATACCCCCATGTCGTCCTCATTTTAGTAAGGCAAAAGTTTTTTTTGTTTTTTTTTTTTTAATGAAAGTTCCAGATAAGAAAAATAAGAAGCTAAGCATATCTCAAGATTCTGTGCTATGGAACCAGGACAGCTGTGTGATGATATCTGACTAGATATTTGCAGGCAGACACCTATTGCATTAGGGAAAAAGAAAAACCCTAAGTTCAAGCAAACATACAAAAAAAAATCCTTAATATTTTACAGTGACCTGCACCATTTTGAGCCATGCCCTAAAAGGTACTCAAGGTTAAAAAAATCTGTCAGCTCAAAGAACTATGAAGGCCAATATTTACAGAGATTATTTTAGAAGGCAATGGAAATAATCCTCACAATTAGATAATGGAGCCATTCCATATTAACATAAATGATATTTAAAAAATGGAAACATTAAGCCATTGGGAACATAAGCTGCAATATTAATGGGACACATAAACAAAAAATGGTTTTGTGCTATTTAATCTCAAAAATGGTTTAATGACCCTTATCTGATTATAAAAACAGCACAAGCCACTGTATTAAATAAATAGGACATTAAAACTACTGCTAACTGGTGAGCAGCTTGAAAATATCTAAATTAATGTATTTTTAAATCAAATTTAATAGTCGCAGAAGGAATATTAAAGAGATGTCCTGCATATGGTTGTGACATTGGCAAACTTGAGCTTGTATAAGGAACGCACAAGAGAAACAGTTGGGAAAACATCAGAAAGTTCAGAACTCGGTTGTTGATGTTGTTGCCATGGTGCGAAATGTGTCCCCCACAGCCTCATGGCGGGAGGAAGGCAGTCACAGGGGTGGGTCTTGAGGTGGATGAGTCCCGCCCACCTCCAGGAGAGGTCTAGCGGCTCCCAGCTTCCTGGTGGATGTGACCTGGGCCTCCTCCAGCTTGGACCCCGTGCCAGCCACGCGGCTTCCGCCATGAAGGCCTGTATCTCCTCTCTGGAGCTGTAAGCTGATAAATCTCTCTCGCTCTCTTAGGTTGCTTGTCTTTGGGTGTTGTCTCGCAGCAACAGAAAGCAGAACTAGTATGAGGCAGGTTCTTCAACTCCGGACGAAGCATCACTCTTCAGAGCAGTAAGGTGTCAGTGGCAGAGTAAGATTTTAAAATGCATTTATTTGTTTATTTGGAAAGAGAGAGAAAGAGAGAGAGAGAGAAGAGAGAGAGAAGGAAAGAGGAGATGAGAGAGAGGAGAGAGGTAGGAGAGAAAAAGAGACGGAGGGAGACGGAGAGAGACAGAGAGAAATAGAGAGAGCACGCGCACGGCCGCAGTGCCCACGTAGACGTCAGGGAAGACTTCCTTTCCACCATGCAGACTTCTGGGGATCGAGCTCACGTCACCACGTTGTCCGTCAGGCACTGCACAGACTGAGCGATCTTGCAACCCCAGCATCCAACCTAAAAGCTAAAACTCAACATGAAACATCGCGGGCTAGGAACCTCCCGCTGGTGACCGCATACTGAATCTTTACATCTGCAAACTAGATTCATCATGATCAGACATATAAAAGAAGAATACACTGAAAAAAAGGTCCCTAAGAACCAAATTGCCCAGAGGTAATTTTCTCCATCTCGTTTGGAAAATTGTGAGCATTAGACACATTTATAGCCACGAAGAGGAGCAGCATCAGGATTCTGCTGCTGAGCCTTCCAGAGTCTGTGTCGACCTCACGTGCCTCTGCGGGACCAAGTTTGGCACGTGTGGTCCAGCTCCGAAGGTGGATTCTGTGGGGGAAATGGGAGCTGTCGTTGCAAAGGGACCAGGAGTCGGGAAGGGTCATGCGTCTCCCCCACGTGCCACACGAAGGCACTATGTCCTCCTGCCGCTTACCTTTCATCCTCACAATGGGCTTTGCTCGCCCCCCATTTATCACGGTCTAACCTCCCGAACTGTAATTTGGAGAAACGGATCGAAAGTAACCTCTGTTGTAAGACCTTGCTTGCTGGGTTTCTTTTCCCCCCTGGAGCCAAAGCGTTACCTCTATGCTCTCTTAGACAGCTGCCTCTCCAAAATCCATTTTCCAAGAGAGAAACAGAAATAAAACTTGGCAGGACAGAAGGAAGCCAGATGGTCATTAAGGAAAGGAACTGGTAGCTCTTCCCCTGGGGTCGCCACCTCTTCTCAGAGTGGGGGAAGGTCTCTCCTTTCTCCACGTCTCTGGCGAAGTGGCTTATGTCAGCCCTCACCAGCAGGAGTGACAGTCTCATTGATGAAGACTACTATCATCATTGTTTTACTTTGTGGCTCTTACATTTCGTCAGGACTATCTCTCTGTTTTATTTTTCATGTATATGTGTATGGAAAACATATGTGTGTGGGGGCACATGCATGAATGCATATGCATGTCTAAAAGAGAGCACTTGAGGGTGTGCACCTGTGGAGACCCAAGGGTGACATCCAGAATTGTCTTGGATGGTTCTACCTTATTATTATTTTGCTCTGAGGTTTCCCAGGCTCTGCCTACAAAGACTAGAATTATAAGCCACCGCCATATTTAACTGCCATTTTTACATGGCATCAGGAGATATAAACTCAGTTCCTTTTGCAAAAACTAACTTTTGAGCTGTTCCCCAGCCCCTCTTCAGGACCTCTTAACATCTCATCATCTGCATGAATGTCTGACATATTACTAAACATTTGTCCCATGGCGGGGGTACAGTCCCGAGACACACAGGTTCTTAAAGAGTAAAGAAGGGAATGAAGGATTGTAGGTGAGGTCAGTCAACGACAGATGTATAATCCTGCACTGAGACACACCATGATCCTATTCACACATGCAGCAAAACCACTGAGCACACGTCTTCTAAACTTGGTGTTTATTTTTTAGTCACTCTTAGGAACTACTACTCTATAACATAACAATATCTGTTTCCTCCACTCTTGTTCAAATTCCTTCATAGACACAGCTGATTACAAAACACAGCTTCAAACTGTTCATATCCATCCTCTTCCCTTCAACTCGATCAGCCAAAGCAGAAGGTGAAGGCAGCAGATTTTAAAGGAAGCAGTCACTGGATGGGACATTCTAGAAGCTGGAAATGAATGCAGACAGCATCCCTGGACTTTCTCTTTCTTAAGTAACGGTTCCAGACATACGCTGCAGACCAGTGCAAACTGGATATCGATGCCTACTTGACTTACCAAATATAGTTGTTTGGGAAGCTAGAAATGATAAATTGACCTTCAGATTAATAGCTATGGTATTGGTAAAGTACAAATCACTTTTAACAGCCACATTACTTTAGTAAAGAGAAGCTTGCTAACTGCTCTTTAATTAAGTACATTTAATGACCTTAAGGGATTAGCCATCTCATCTGATAGTGAACTCGGCAAGATTGCTGCCTCATAAACTGGCCTGGAAGAGCCAAATTAATTGGTGAAGATTACCCCTGAAGTTCTTTCTTTCTTTTTTTTTTTCTCCCATTGGTTTGATTCCATCCAACACTTAGGAAAGTCAAAATCTCAGACAAGACTATATTCGCAATTGATTGGTTCTGAAGGCAAATGCTTATTTCTGTAAACATAATTTATAAAAGAGTGCCAAAAAAACAAATCCCACAGACAATCTGGAGATCTTTCCTGGCCGGTGATGGCCAGAACAATGCTGACATAAACATCGCTGTAGTCCCTTGGGCACATGGCTAGTTAATTAATTATGAGTCCCCTGGCGGCTGGGGAGGCTTGTTTTGTTCACTTGCGAAATTACACAGGAAACACCAGAGGTGTTTGTGGAATTCACATTTCATATTTTTAAATAAGAAATCATTACAGATCTAATCTGTGAATTACCCATTGCTTAACAGCCATTTGCATAACCAATGCAATACTTCTGGGTCCCTCCTATCTCCTTGTGGTCCTACACTCAGAGCAAACACAAACATGGACTGACGATTTGAAATGTCCACCCACACTCCAACCACTCCAACCAGACATTGTGATTAAACTCAGTGGGTCACACACACATCCAGAAGAAGACATAGATGTCAAGAGATAATTGTTGGAAGAAGGATTTCAAAAAGAGACGGGGGGTGGGGGATGGGAGAGAGGAATGGGAATGGGGTAGGGGAAACACCTCAAATTCATTATGTAAAGAGGTAAATTGTCAATAACAAAATTAAAAGAAGAAATATAAAGCCAAAGGGAACAAACACAGTCATATCCCTGATACAACGGAAATGGGGGTGGAAAAGAGGTGAAACTGGAGAATAATGGCTTGAGAGCTATTTGTGCTCCTGGATACTGCAATCAGATCATCAGCATCATGAGTTTATTATACATAATTGCAGCACTGCTCAATGCAGATGCCTGTGGAGTGGATGGTGGCAGACAGCTTTTCCTTCCCTGTCCCTAGGCGCTCCTGTGCATGTAGAGATAGTCCGATGGACAGATGTTCTAGAAGGGCCATGGGACGTGCTGACGTTCACAGGGGCTTGACCTTTTGGTTGATCTTTACCTATTTATTGCTATAGAGGCAAGGCTCACTGCGAACCCCAGGCCGATATGGAAGTTACCATGTACACCTGGCTGACCCAAACTCTTGGCAATCCTTTGGCCGCTATCTCCCACGATCCCGTGTACATCTAAACCACCATACCCAGTTACAAGCTCGGCTTTCAAAAGTGAGGGTTTTTTTTTTTTCTTCACAATCTTATATATTGTTATGGCATATGCAAGCTGTTGTCTAAGGAAATATAGGCAAGATTTGGCAACTTGAAAGGTGAAAGGTTCAGAGAAACTATTTAGTCAGCAAGACATAATGGAAATTTTGTCAGAAATATGATATAACAAGAGCAATATTTTAGGGCAGTTTCTATTATTTTCTTTCCTTATTGCAGTGACAAAAAGCAGAAAACAAAAACCCGACTAAATCAACTTCAGGGAAGAAGGGTTTATTTTGGGCCATGGTTGCCAGGCACCGTCCATCATGATGGGGAAGGCAGGAGCATGAAGCCGCAGATCACGTGACATGCAGTCAGGAAGCAGAGAGAGACGAGTGCTGGTGCTCAGCGAACGCTCTCGAGTCTCATGCCTGGTTCCCAGAATGCTGCCCACATTACGGGCGAGTCTCCCATCCTCAGGCAGAACTCTGGAAGTACCTTCATAGACAAACCTGCAGATGTATCTTCTAGATACTTCCACAAGAAGTCAACTCAGCCATGAAAAAGAATTACCACGCACCCAAAACCTTCAAAAAAATTTAATCCGACCCCGAACTTCTAAGTAAGGCTGCTGATAAGTCACACATGTAAAGAATTAGCTGCTCAAGAGTGTGAAATATAAAGAATCACAACTGGTTAAAAAGCAGAAAATGCGTGACTGTGGCATACTCCACCCCAAACAGGACATCTATTTCATATCCCCCTGCCCCAAAGCTCAGGGAACACTGTGGAAGAGGGGGCGGTAAGAGTGTAAGAGCCAGAAGGTGGGAGGTAACATAGGAGCATCTTGTGAACATGACCAGGCTCGGTATCCATGAATTCACGGCGGCTGTGTCTACTTCCACGAGACCTGCACGTGATTTAGCCTATCCACATTTCATCATGGGAAGACCGGCTCAAGAACCGTTCCCAACACCATTGACTGAATCTTTCACAGAAATTAAATAATCTCCCACATGGTGGCCTCAGCAACTGTTTCCTTGATGTGCCCAGAGATTCAACCTTCACTTGTTAAGTTGGAATTTAGAACCTTGCAAACAAATGTTAGCAATTCTCAAATGGCCGTGAATAAGCAGACTGGAGGAGATGATGTGAGATTGAAGAGAGCAAGGGTCTGGCCCCAGAGGACTCTGGGAATATCCCTTCATGTCCTTGGCCTCCATCCGACTTCCACAAATGTCTATTTGATGGGGATCTGGAAAAATCAGATCTGGTCTGCATCAAACAGCTGGCATGATGCTTAGAACAGGATAGTCATTGTGAAGTAAGTACTGTTTCTCCCACAATTAAAATGAAAAGGGAAAAATAGTACCCATGTCTACCAATCTGGTAGATGAGTAATTCATCAATACCAAATAAAGTCCAAAAGACCCAAGGAGCGCCAAGAAGGTTCACAGGATAAAACCTGTCATCAGGACTCACTGGGAATGAAGAGATTGAGGGCCAGAACAGGAGACAGAGAGCAAGTAGCTTATCTCACAAGATCTTTTCTAAACATTCTTTCATACTTCCACTCTACACTGTCTTGAGCCTGAACGAAGATACTTGACCAGGTTACAGTCAAGCCATTTGTGAACCTCAAAGTGCCATTTAGTTTTTACCTGATGATGGTCTACATTTATGTTTCTGCTTCATGAGAACATTACACCCCACTTTTTTTTTCTAGCTAGACATGTTCTCTTCTTTCTCTCTGTGACCCCAGGCCTCCATCAATGGAGGAGGGTCATCTACAGGGAGGTCATCCTTGGTTCTACATCTCTGTTGGATGCATTGATAAACCAGTCTGGAATCAGATTACAGATGACTTGCACCGTAGATTATGGGCTGGGGGCCAGGCTTGTGAAATAGTCTGCAAAAAGCATCTTTCTACACTTTTATTGCCTACAAAATGCCAGGAGAGTTTTCAAGTAAGCGCAATCACTGTTAAAGAAAATAGGGCATAAAATAAACTGTTATTACCTGCAGAACAGCTGCATTTCCTTTTCTTTCCAGGGAGGCACATAAGCTCTTTTGTGTACGTTGTCACGAAGAAATGCGATACAACTTTTATTTCCGTGAAACACTGGATACATGTGTGGCTTAATCAAAGAGCATCTGAAACCAAAAAGTCATACTCTAAATGTTATCAGTCAGCTCATGATCTCTCATACACATGCAGGAGAAATAAAGAAAAAAAAGAAGAAAAGATCTTGCAAATTGACCAGGTCCCTGATTGGTGTGAGACTAGAGGGGACTGTGAATGTCATGGGCAAGCACGTTGCCGTAGGGCAAATCCTGGCTCAGGACAGCTCAGCCTCTGGATTCCTATGTGGCTAGAGGGTTCATTCCTCTCTATAAGCCACAGTGCTCTTGGCTTGGTGGGGACGTCCTGGCCTACCTGATAGGGTTGGGGTCTCACATGCAACAAAATGTCTAAAATGGGGCTGGTGAGATGGCTTGGGGTTAAAGCCTTGGCCTCATGAGCAAAAGGACCTGAGTTCAAATCCCTAAGTCACATGTAAACATTGCCCAGCAGAAATGGCTGTAATTCCAGCCCTGCAAGGCAGAGCTTGAGAAACCCCAGAACAAAGCAATAGGAGACGTAGAGCAATTCTTGAGGTTACCTTTGGGCCTCTACAGGCACACACACTCATGTACACATAAACAGATTCACGCATATTCAAAAATGTATGTCTGAAATGTTAAATGCAGCCTTAGATTCACCCAAAGCACTAAATGGTGACTAGTATGTGGAAACCCTCCCCTTGGCACATGGCCAGGGGTCGTGGCACGACCGTACCTCCCGACACTTAATGGAAGTCTGAGCAGTGGGCACAGGCTCAGCTGAACACTCCTTGCTTTGTCTGTGAACCATGGCTTCATCTGTTTGTCTCTTCAGAAAACCGTGAATAGAGTCTCAGTGCCTTTCTCGAGAATCTAGACTCCTGTGGTTTTACAGTTAGGAGAGAGACGGCCATGTAGCGTTTCGTACATTCCCGTGTCTTACAGATAGATGATGGGGTAGAGTGCCGGGAGGTGGTCCTTTCCCTCGCTGGCTCCTCCCAGTGGACACGAGCCCTTCTGCTCTTTCTCTTCTGCCATTGGATCCTTTCAGTCTTGCCCCATGAGTCCTTTCCAGGAAGCCTGTCATTGTCTGAAAATTCCACACCAGATGTTTGATCTTGTCTGGGTTCCTAAGGAAGAGTTTCAGGAGCCCCGATTTCTGGCCTGTGGTGTCAATGAAGGGTGGCCTTTCACTTAGCATGGCCGGCCAGCTCAGTGCTTGCTTTTGATCTCTCACGACCCCAGAGATGCATGTGCCTAACCGCTTCTCTAGCTCCAAGTCTCCAGAACTTCGCACCCACTTCTGACCCAAGGCATTCATTCAAGTCGTTGGACCGCCTCTCTTCCTATTACTTTATTTTCTGTAAGACAGTGAGAGCTGTGGGCCAGTGAGATAGCTCAGTGGATAAGGTGCCAGCTGCAAAGCTGGAGACCTGAGTTCAAGTTCCAGAAGCCCACATTGTGTACGGGTGTACCATTCTCTCTCTTTCTCTCTCTCTCTTTCTCCAATAAATAAATAAAGTATTTTAAAAAGAATTGAAAAAAAAAAAAAAAGAATTTCAGCCCAGTGAGATAGCTCAGTGGAGACCTGAGTTTGATCTCTGGAAGCCCAAGTGATAGAATTAAAGTTGTTTCTGACCTCGACCATGCAAAGGCGTATGTGTGAATCTCTTTCTCTTTCTCTGTCTCTATCAAATAAATAACTAAAATGGAAGTAACTGTTTCAATAGTTAGCCAAAAGTTAACTAGAAAACCTTTGAATTACTTGCAGAGGCCAACGGCAGCTGACCTTGAAAGGAATGATGATTTCCTCTTCCTCTTTCACTTCCCTTCCTTTTGTCTTACTTCCTTCATTCTCAGAGGCAAGTTGGGATGAAAGATAAAAGATGAACGCAGACTTCAGCCTCGGATGGATGAATATACAGTGTCCAGTCTCTCAGACTTGCTTTCTCCTTTGAAGCATCAAGGAGAAAATCCCGGGTCTAGCACATGCTGGGTGAGCGCTATGCCTCCTGGCTCCATCCTCACTTCTTCCTTTCTTAACAGAAGATCTCCCTAGTTTTGCTTTCTAACTCCCCCAGTTGCAGATCTTGACAGGTACCAAGTGGTCGTTTCCCCAGAACAATTTTTGATACACTCCATCACCCTTTCTTCTGATTAAACGTTTGCTTTGCCCTCTTATGTGAGGCCTAAGAAGTCTCAACTTGCTATGAAATAGTATAGATCAGTCATGCACCTTTGAAGTCCTATGCAATTTTATTAAAGCTAACCTGAAAAAAAAAGTGACTGAAAATCTACACCATTCTATTGAGTAGATGTACAGGATATATAGAGAAGGCTGGATGTGACAGAAATACTTTTGAGTAAAATATTTCTACTTTTAAGCCTACTAGAAATGGATATGACCCTTAAACTAAAGAAGAGGTATTTGCTAATAGGAGAACAAACTCTCCATCCATTAAAGGCATCTGGTGCCTGCAAGACAGTAGCACATCCAGATGGTACCAACCGCTGAGACAGGCCAGGGAATACCCTGAGACAGACTGTGTGTGAGAAAACACAAACCAGCTTTAAAAAAATTACAAATAAGGATTTTTGTATCTGGGGAGGAGAGAAGTGAGATTTAGTGAACAGTCTAATAACTAGGACTGCTTTATGTTTTGTTTCATTACTTCACGTCTGACTTTCCATCCAAACACAGTATTAGACGATGGCGGTGCTCGCCTGGGTGATTCCCCTGGGAGCTGAAGGAGCCAATCAGAAAGGCGAACACCCGGGCTACTGGGAGCTGAAGGAGCCAATCAGAAAGGCGAACACCCGGGCTACCGGGAGCTGAAGGAGCCAATCAGAAAGGCGAACACCCATGGCCCCCAAGTGGTTTGGCTGCTTTTAACCCCAGTCACCGGGGAGATGACGACTGACCTCTACCTTCTCCTGTAGCACGTATTCAGTGTGCGGTGTGTTTAAGGTCTTCTGCACCAATTACTCCACTCCTTCTCTGTCTCCAGGGAAACTCACAGCCATTTATTCCTCATTCAACTGCGCCTCATTCCAAGAGGCCTTCTTGTAGAGGGTCTCATTTCACACTCCCCAGCGTCCAGTGCTTCCCCCTCGTAAGGATTCACTCCAGTGGGGGGCTCTCAGTGGCCATCCTGCTTTTAGCCTACAACCTTATGAAAGCACAGAGTATAGGACGTCCACACCTTAGCCGGGCACTGTAGTGCCCAGTACATGATGGGTTCTGCATTTATACTTTCTGGGTCAGTGCAAGAGGCACTGTCCCAGGTACATGTCATGTGTGAGATGTGCAGACGGGACAAGATCCTGGTTTTGCAGAGTTCACTTCCTGTGACAGGTGGATGTGATAAGCAACATACACATCTCCCTCCACCTGTGGAGGGAGGATGGTGGTGACAGCTTCCCTGCATAAAAAATATGGCAAGCCAGAGGGACAGTGAGATGGAACTAATTCTCAGAGAAGATTTCACAGCATTCATTCAGGACAGAAGGACAGACAAGACTTGAATACACCTAATTCTAGAAGTTCAGGGAGGAGATCGATCGTAAGGGCTAAAGGGAGAAGGGAAGCAAATACATACACAATCACTTCTCAGAAATAAAATCAAACCAAGGTTTCACCCAAAGGCGACATTGGGAATCATCCAGGTTTGCTCGCTGAAGAGCTTTGGGAGCTCACAGAACCTTGGAGAAGATGGTGGAGAAGTAGAAGGAAGATGATAAGTAACCACATTGCATATGACCTGGTGCAGTTGAGACATGAAGGCAGAGGAAGAAGGGGTTCCGGGAGGAGAGGGGTGATGTCGGGGATGCCAGGATGGAGGGGGTGGATGGTAGTAAGGTACTCATACGCCAGGAGGAACCCCAAAGCTTTGTTGCTGAATTAAAAATGAAGAAATAAAGAAAACGACACTGAATAGCCCAGGCTGCTGATATTTAATTTTAAACTCTTAATGTTTATTTTAGACTTCAAGCCTCCAACACTAGAAAATAATCGTTTCCTAATATTTTTTATTTTTTACTTTTCTTTATCTTTTTTGCATGCACATATATATACTATATATACATATACATATATGTGTGTGTGTGCTTGCATGCGTGGGTACACATATGTATATATGTTTTGTGTGTATTTTGTGTGTGTGTGTGTGCTTGCATGTGTGGGTACACATATGTGTATGTGTTTTGTGTGTGTGTATGTGTATGTGTGTGTGTGCTTGCATGTGTGGATACACATATGTGTATGTGTTTTGTGTGTGTGTATGTGTATGTGTGTGTGTGCTTGCATGTGTGGGTACACATGTGTATGTGTTTTGTGTGTGTGTGTGTGCTCTTGCATGTGTGGGTACACATGTGTATGTGTTGTGTGTGTGTGTGTGTGTGTGTGTGTGTGTGTGTGTGTATGTGTGCCTGTGGAGTCCTAGGGGTGACACTGGGAATCATGCAGGATCACTCTGCCTTTTTATTGTTTTGCTTTGGGATTTTTCCAGACTCCACCTTCCCAATTGCAAGCTACCACCAATTCCACTCAGCATTTCTTAACGTGGGATCTGGGGATCTGAACTCAAGTTCTTTTGCTTGCTAGGCAAAGGTGTGTTAATCCCAGAGTCACCTCTTCAGTATCCATTAAAAGCTTTAGAAAAAAAAATTATAAATTAAAGCGAAAAAAATTGCAAAGAAATGTTCCTTAACAAATTAAAGGCAATAGATGACAAGCACCCCGTTAACATAAGGATGAAGTCTTTCCTCCGTGGTCTGGAACAAGGCAGGGGTTCCCAGGCACGCAACTTCTAGGAAACACAGCAGTGGAGATCCTAGACAAAGCAATTAGACAAGAAAAAGAAAAGAGTTCTGGGCTTATCTATTGAAATCAAACCTATGTAAAGTCTGTGACCCTGTCAGGACACCTCCAGGATATATTAACAAACCAATGTGTATTTCAGAAAGGTGCAAGCACGTTCTTAGATGCTGTCTATCCCATCAATGAGTCTATATGATCAAAATATTCATAGAAGACAAGCAAATGCTTGTTAACTATAGCACAGATCAGTTTCTCAAAGGTAATGTTAACTGAAAGAAGATAGTGATAAAAATGTACATACTGTGCATTTTCATTTCTATGCTGTTTGATGATATATACTGCTTAAAAAAAAAGACTCATAGTTATCTTTGCTTTGGGGTAGGTTGGCTAGCATGATGTTTGTGAAAATGACCATGTTCAGATTCTTCACTTGCAAGATGCTTTTTTGGGTGTTAATGTCATAAAATTTATCAAGGACTATTTGAATTATACACATTCTTTGATGCTTAAAAAATTCTTAAGGAAAACTTATTTACTGTCAAATAAATAACAAACTACCAAATTGCGATGATAATGAACATGTGGATAACTGATAATATGCACTCCAAATCCATAAAGTGACAACTGACAGATCAAATACTATCAATGATAGCAATTGTAATTAGAGGTTCTAATGCATTTCTCTTGGAAGCTAATACTAAGCACAAAACAATCAAGTAACATATTTAAACAACTTTATCAGGGTGTTAACAGTAGATATACCTACCACCCTGAGGCATTCTTCCTGTGAATTAGTGGAACTTTCAAAAAGTTATGTATTAACTTAGCCAGAAAGAGTTTTAAATTGTATATTCAAAGGCATATAGTCTATGTTCTCAGAAAAAAAACCCAAATGTATTAGAAATCATCAAGATACAGACCTCTAGACATATATTTATAGAATATATGTACACATATATGTATAGAAATACATACTTGTATACATATTCACATATATGTAAAACACATATATGTATAGAAATATATATGTATAGAAATACATATATGTATAGAAATACGTATCCATATATATACTCACATATATGCAAAACACTTTTTAAATGAGAAATGCCATAAAGAAAGTTGTAGGATACTTAGAAATGAATGCTAGTTAGAGAGTCTTAATATCTGGGGCTTTAGGAAAGTCTTCGTGAATGTGGTCTCTGTGATGACCACTGTCTTCCGAGAACTTTTGTCCTTTGACCTGGATTCCAGGGTGACCCACGCACACAGATCTGAACAGGACTGGAATGAGGTCCCTTCTAATCACGCCAACCAACTAAGTGTGTGCGCATTTTAAACTTGAATGAGGTTGTGTGGTTCTTTCTGTCATCACAGAAGGTGATGGTTAGAAAATTCGCACCTAGAAATGGAGTGGGGGGGCATAAAACACTAAACTTTGAAGTGGCTCGAGGTCCGTTATCAGTGAGGAAAGTTATGTAGAAAGTTGGAGGAAACTGTGGCAATCCACAGTAAACACACACATTAGAAAGTTTTGCTCTCAGTAAGTTGGGAAGATAAAGTAGCCTGACAAATGTATGTAGCAGGGGTCTGCTGCTTTCTACTCTCTTCACCCACCTGCTGTCAAGGCTTTCCCACCTGAGGACTATACTTATGGCCCCTTGGCCGCCAGGTCCTCAGTTCTAAATAAACTCCTATTTCCTAAATACACTTCTATTAAGTCTTCAAAAATAAATATTTGCACTCAGGAATAATGACAACTTGTAATCGAGCTCAACGTATGATTCAACTGTTTTTGATATCTGTACTGTAAGAGAGAGACGTCTTGTGATATGGAGAAGAAGACAGACTCAGAAAGGAAATGGTCAGATGCTAGATGAACTTGGACAGTGTCTGAATGAAAATCTAGGATTCCAAACACATGAACTAATGAGGGAATGATATAACATCTCTCCAGGGCAACATCAATATGTAAAATATAATGGAATTTCTCTCTTTAAAATAAAGATCAGTGAAGAAAAACTAACACCATAACTAACAATCAGCTGGGTTTCCAAGGACTGACTCAAATAAAGCTCAGGACTTATGGCAGTGATTTATAAATATTCCTTCTGAAGAAGTAATACAGGAAGTCATGGAGGACAAAGTAAGTCATAGAATTTGATTTGTGAAAATGATAATTTCTCCAAATTATTTTGGACATGACATAGTCCAGTGTAATTTATAGAAGGATCATTTTTGAGAACCTGGTGAAAATAACTTTTTATGATTTGTAGGGAATTAAATAAGACTTTAAAAAATAAGAGCCTTTTGGTCATGAATAGAGGACACATTGTCAGACATTAAGACAAACTACAAAACTTACTAGCAAAATCACTCATTGTGTGATCAGATACACACTGTTCAAAGAACAGAACAAGGAGTCTAAGGCTTCTTTCTTTCATGGAGTATAGACTCCACCTAATGCATTGCTGAGGACTGAAGATGGAAAATTAATATATCCATGTATCTACCTACCTATCTACCATCTATCCATTTATCACCGATATACTAATCATTTATTGATCTACATATCAATTATCTATGTATATATTATCTATCTACATATAATATATATATATACACATTATTCAAGTTTAATAACCACTCTACAGGATTAATGGCTCAACATAGGTTCACAAGGTTAAACAAACAAACAAACAAAAAAACCCTGAATTCAAAGTTAGCAGAATCAGTATTAAGGCATGCCTTGAGTCAAGTCAGTTAAAGTGAGTTGAATACGCAATGCCTCTCCTGGGCTCATGATTCGTTGTTTATTGAAACAGACAGATTTCCCTAGTGGATAGCTTTCACACTGTTGCTAGTCCAGAATGGTTTCTTTTCAACCACCACTCCCAACAGTTGATTGGCAGTTCCCCAAAACACCTGGGCCAAGATCAGTCCATTGTGAAACTAATCTTTTTACAAAGGTGAAAGACTTTTTCTCCCCCTTTTCTCTTTCTTTTCCTTTTTCTTTTTCCCCGTTTGTTTTTCAACTGTTTTGTCTTTTTTTTTTTTCAGACAATAATCTCCAGTTTTCAGTGGACTCCATGTAACAAGCACAGCTTCTCTGTGGCAGCAAACGTGGTCAAGAGAAGCAATTAGGACTTCTGGGGGTCTTTGGGGATATCGCCCAACCATTCTGGAATTGAGACATTCTTCCCAACTTTTTCAAAACTATACCGGAAGAGGTTCACTGTGCTCTAGGAGTACTTACCACGAGCTGGGTTTTGTGCTTCTTTGCTGTCTCATTAGATTGCTATTACATTGTTGACACACATGCCCAATTTGATCTTAAACATGCTTTCCACTAGAACAGTTTCTTGTTCCAAAAATTCAGTGGCTTTTTACAATAACCCATTATTCCTACCTTCTTTGAAGAGGTTATGCAACTGATGAACCATAATTAATCCGGCTGGCGTCTGAAATGAAAAAGGAAGCTGCTGCTCGCATACCACAGACCCAGCAGGCAAACCTCTAGTGCACCCACAATCATAATATGCCTACAGCGGTGGTGTCAGCTCGGTAATTTTTCTGTGGGCAAACAAATTTGAACTAGCCAGGAATTCTAAATTTGAACCCTGCGGTTTATCTGAAACATACTCCAGAGGACTCACCATGCAATTCGGCTTTGAATTTAATTTAAACAGGAACAGGCAAAACAAACCTCTATGGGAGCTATTTGACAATCATAAAATCCTTCTCCCAGCGGGTGAGCGGGTGGCAATGTTCCTGTTGCGATCGGGGCTCACGTTTCGGTAGGTCATTACCATCGTAACAAGGCCTTGTACCAACTGGCACAGCCACGCAACATTGAGTCGCTGATGAGGGCATTATTTCAGACCTTTAACTTCTTGGAGAACAAGACAGACACTCCTGGGAGAGGAGGATTCTATTGTGAAATTCCTTTCCTTTTCGATTTTCTTTCACAGTAACGTGCACAATGCCTGCTACTCGCTTTCTGCGTTGTTCACACTCACGAGTGTTACACGAGGAGCAGACCCGCCCACGGACACAGCACGGGAACCGTGGTGGAGGAAAGAAACACTTCATGCGCCTTTCCTGGTATTCAGCAGCTCATCGCAAGTGACATTTTAAACAGGCCAAATTTGTCTTGAAGTTTTTGCCGAGTTCCCAGAGTATGTCTGCTTGCTGAGTTTTTATCTCGCTTCCACTCGCTTCCACAGAGCAGCAACTTAACAGCATGGATAGGAGCCGTCAGTTCAAAAGACAAGGGTTTTTTGCTGCTTTTTTTTGTTTTCCAATAGATACAGATATCTTCAAGTACATGTAAACCAACCCTAAAGCCGGCCAAAGGGAAAAATGGCCTCTTTATTTTTAAAGCTAAAATATTCTGCACATTAATTGTTGAGCAAGCAACTCTATTATATATGAGAATCCATATGTATGGTTTGAGTCACCAAACAGAATACATTCCCATGTGTTTTAGAAAAGGACAGGAAAGGCAAAGAGGGTGTGAGAGAGAGAGAGAATGAGAGAGAGAGAGAGATAATGAGAGAATGTCAGCTATTGAAGTGTACTCCACTGGCCTCGTGAGAAAAGACTTTTGATGTGATTTTTTTTCAAAGTCACACATTCAGAGCCAATGGCAGAAAGCTCTTTATTTTTAAGGGCATTTATGACTGGGGAAAATTATTTTTAAAAAATCGGAGTTCCTCCTTGTCTTCCTGTTGGAGCTTTTTGGAGATTTTCTTGAAACAATCCAAATGACAGGCTGCACCTCAGACCAGCAAAACCACCATCTCTGTGGACAGGGAATCAGGACACAACACCAGGAGTTTGTGACATGGAGCAGACGCTGGCTGTACTAGTTCGAGAAGATTTAATACACTAGCTTACAACTGTTTGCAGCTGTCACCGTGCTTAGAAATAACCAAGATGGACATAAAGAAGTGCATATCTAATTTTAGAAATCCCAGTTAAATTGCCAGGCATTGTCAAGTTTAAAAAAAAAAAAAAAAACAACAACGTAATTTCATCTTCGCATGGAGGATACAATTTTTAGCATACTGGTAATGGAGTATATGCATGTGTCATACCTGGAAGCATTTTGGAGACAACATTTTCTAATAATTAGAACAATATTTCCTTAAGAAGATGCTAAATGGTATGCAGAATAATGTAACCTTCTCAAATCGTTACATGTAGGTAAACACAATTGCTTCAGAGCAACTGGTCAAGATAAAGTGATTCCTAATGCAAATATGCCACCAACAGAGAGGAGGGATTCTGTTTCTGTATTGAAAAATAATACAATATTACTTTCTTTTATCCCTAAGTGTCCATGACAAATGTCAGTTCCAGGAAAGTGTAATTCTTGCTTATGACAAAGGAAGAGGACCTAATATCTGGTTTCTTGAAAGTACTTGTTTGTATCTCCTATATCCAGACAGGATGGTCCTTTTGTGTCTTCTTATCCGTGTCTTTGACAATTTCAAAAATAAAATGCAACAAATATGACTCTGGGTCGTGTCCGGGTAGAGGAGATTAAAATAGAAAAAGATGCTGCCGAACTCTCTTGCTATCTAGTCCGTCCAGGAGATTTAGGTAATCTCACCTTCCTGAAACAGATTCCGTTATGTGACCTTTGTGGCGTCTGCCACCTCTGAAAGGGGGCGAGTGTGGTGAGAAGAACCTCACCCCTGGATGGGCAGAGAGGAAAAGGATAAATGGAGCGAAGCAGACACGAAGGTTCGTCTCAGCCCTTGGGCGATGGCTTCAGGGATGTGTGTGCAGGGGCACAGCTCGACCCTGACCAGCGAGGGCTGTGAAAGGTCATTGGCTGTCAGCGATGATGTTTAACCCCGCTGATTTCCACGACAGCCCCTCTGGTTCCTCTACAAGGCCCGCGTCTGGTGCTTCATTCGGGAGAGCAGATCGGAGGCTCCACGCTGGGCTCCCTCTACTAAGGAAGCCTGGGGCGCGCCTGGGACTTCCCTGCATGTCAGCGCAAAGAGACACCCAGCTAATTGTTGAGGGAAATAATGGGTGTCGCTAGCAGGTTTTAATCTGATCTTAAAATAGGGGAAAGTTTTCCTTTCTGAGAGTGTCACAGAAGGATGATTTTGAGTCATGTTGCCTGATGTGGAGATGTTTAAGATTAAATAAGAGCTATATAAAGGCCTGTCAGCATTCATTCTCACGTGCCATGAGATGCTTTGCATACTCTTAAATATGCAAAATGTCTCTTGGCGCCCTAGAATTCATTCTGACAAGCCTTTATATAGCTCTTATTTCAAATCCTTTAGGGAACAGGTACTTAGAGACATTCTTTCAATGGGATCAAGGGAGAGTGTTTATCTGTGTGATTCTTGGGTGAGGGAGTTAAAGAAAAAAAAAACACAATAGAAAACAACAGTCAAAAGTGGACGCGTGTTTAATATTGCTCTACCACCATCCTGAAAGGCATAATAATTTGAGTTACACATCTGAACTGATTGGAGTTACAGAATCATATCTCCTTTTTGCATTTAACAATATATACAATATAAAATAAATACATTTACACAAATGGACATTTGCTGGAGCACACAGTATGGTACACATCACAAAAATATACAGTTGATTACTTTACAGATGTGAGGCCATCTACAGCTATAGACATGGTTTCGTTAGTATTAATATTACCATTATTATTATTATTATTATTATTATTATTATCATTATTTTTACTACTTGCTATAATGCAACTCCTGGATCACTGGAAGCGGTTTCAATTGTTTTTGTTATTGTTGTTGGTTTTTGTCCTCTGATGATCTGTGAGCATTAGACTTCCATGAAACGCTCTCCTAGGCAGGTAAACAGAGCCGCTTAAATAATTAAAATACAATCACCAACACCCATTTTCTTCTCTATAAGAAAAATAGCAGTTCTAAATTTTTTATATCTTTTATGTTATCATTTAAATGCAAAACAGTGGAAGAAGTACAGCAATCGGATCTGATTGAGACAGGAGTTGTCGCCGCAAGGAGTCACACGCTCATATTGCTTCAAGTAAGAACGAACCTCAGAGAAGAAAAACAAAAGTGGAAATCATACGCGAAACAACATCACCCTTCACATTAAGTAAATGATCTTGTTGGCGACTTGGAACACCTTCCCTCAGGCGAAGTTAAGATAAATATATACCGTAAAGCCCGCGTGCAGTTCTTTTAGAGCTAAATTTTAAGTTGTTGTTTTTTTTTTTTTCCTATTTGCAAGATACTTGTTCTTCTGTCATGCCCAGAGTGACTAAAACGGAAAATGACACTTAGCGTGTCATCCTTTAAATATGCTCTCATCTTACACAGTCATCCGTTGGCTCTGACTTCCGAAGCCCAAGTACTTTAAAGGTGATACAGTAAAAACGATGTATATATTATCTCTATTTTGCTCATATATAGTATAGTTGACGAGTAGCAACTTAAACCCTGCATTAAACTTTTAGGAAAATCATCGTTTTTAAACAATTATGTGGAGAAATAATCTCATGGAATCAGCACCTATTTTCCCCACCCCCAGGAGTTGTGTCTTCTGTCGTTACCTTTTCAAGGGCTGTGCCAATTTCTGAAATCCTATCACAGCTATCAATTTCAAGTTATTGACCATCTGAATGAATTGCTAATGATGATTTATCTAGACTCACACTACGGTCACTCCCTACTGAGAACCACAATCTACGATATAGTCCCATAAAGCTAATGATAGATACACAGTATTCCTAGCACTGGGCGGAGGTTCCTCAGCCCAACGTATCCTGCTTACAGCACACAAAGTAGCAATAGTTTTGGAAACAAGTCCGCACCAGAAAAGTTTGCAGCAACACAGAGTTAATACGACATCTGAGAGATGATTGAGGGAAAAAGCCTTATATACAGCATTTAAAAATTAGACTTATCTATATTCTTGAATATTCAAAGTTTTATGTCTAAGCTATACATTGGTATTCTATAATAAACCATTAGAGAAAGTATCCCTTGTTTTGAAAATATTATGATTCTGATGTTCATAATGAGTACTTGTTTGGAGTTTCAATCTCTTAATTATTATTAGGAATAACCTTATTACTGGTAAGGAATAGAATGTACTACTGTAGTCTCCTGAGGAATCGTACATCCAATATTGTCTCTAATTCTACCCTGTGTCTAAAAGCACACACCACAAGAATCCAAACGCCACGAGAACAAGACAACGGTCTTCAAATGCAACATAAAGTTCAGAGAAGTACAGCAAACAAGAAACATTGAAAAGCTGAACTACACTTCTCTTGTTTGTTAGGGTTACAATTGTAATTACATCTGTGTACATAGAATACGAGTGTTCACAGAGCATAGGAACAGCTACCACACTGGTCCACTGGTAAAGCATTGGATGGAGGTTATTGTTTGTTGGTTAATCAGCGACTGTAGATTTCGGGGGGCATCTAATTGATTTCTTCATTAGATTACACCTCGCAACAGTCTGTGACACATTAGTTGACAAGCACATCTATTGGCTTAGCTCTTGGTGAAGACATTAATTTAAACAAACATGTCTAAAATGAATCAACTCCTACGGATTAGGTTTCAGAATTTGGTCAGACGTCTGCTGTCTCTGATGAGTGGTTTGTTCGAATTCTGGCATCCTTGTCATGCCTCTCAAAATGTGCACTGGGTCGCAGCTCCTTCTGTAACGCTAACCACCAGGGCAGCTAGAAATCACATGACAGCTGTCCCTCCCGGGGCAGGGAGATGCGCTCACGACTAAATGTGGACAGGGATTCCTTGTGAGGTGCTCATGGATGTGGCCGCTCGGAGTCACGGCAGGTGGAATCTAAGCCTGGGTGTCAGTGGATATTTAGGCAAACTGGAGCTCATGTTAAGAAACTGATGCTTGGGACCACACTGGTACACAACATAAATTGCATCCGTGGTAATATGCACCTTCCCTTCAACTATTGCTTGAGAAAGTTAAATTCCCATATTAATAAATGGCTGAAAAGTGGTAACGCTGGTACAAAAAAATCTCCATTTGTAAGAAGAAACAAAACATTATTATTATTTTTTTAAAAATCTTCTTTCAGGATTCATTTGTCCTTCGATAAGTGTTCATCATTGTTCAAAGCCAGCTCGAAAAAATTGCAGTATTCTTGTTTCTCTTTAGTATTGCATGAATGAATAAAGCTTAAACTATTCCCTGAAAAAGTTACATAGTAGCTAAACTAACCAATACCTGGAAGACTTGACAAAAGAATTAAGGAATCCAATGGCTGTAACTGATCTAGATGGACAAGCAATGGCAAGCACAGCCGGCGACGGCTCGCTGGGCTGTCGGATCAGAGACTGCTCTGTGGATTCGAACACTGCACTTGTCCCCTGGAAAGTTGCACATCTCTTCCATCCTGTGGTTGTCGCAGACCCTGCTGACGGTGCGCGGTAAGTTCACTGCCATCAAGTTGGGACCTCCATCCTTTGGCAGGGCTGGCTGGCTTCTGTCTCTCTTCGGCTAGACACCTCTTTGCAAAGCTCAGCAGCAGAAGGAAGGGAAAGGAAGAGACAGGCAAGGGGAAGGGAGGGAGAAAGAAACTCTTCTCAAAATTAGAGCTAGGCAACCTGTTGCATGAAAGAAGAGGGGAAGGGAAGAAAGAAGGAACCAAGACAAGAAAAGAAGGAAAGGGAAAGAAGGAGGGAAAGAAGAAAAGAGGGAAAGAACGAAGGAAGGAAGAACAAAGTGAAAGACAGAAGGAAGGCAGGGGGAAAGGAAGGAAGGAAAGAGGAAGGAAAGAGCAAAGGAAAGAGGAAGAAAGGAAAGAAAGAGGAAAGATGGAAGGAAGGAAGGAAGGAAGGAAGAAGGGAGAAAAGAAAGAAAGAAAGAAAGAAAGAAAGAAAGAAAGAAAGAAAGAAAGAAAGAAAGAAAGAAAGAAAGGAAAGATGGAAGGAAGGAAGAAAGGAAGAAAGGAAGGAAGGAAGGAAGGAAGGAAGGAAGGAAGGAAGGAAGGAAGGAAGGAAGGAAGGAAGGAAGATGAGGGAAAAAGGGAAGCAGTAATGATGGAAGCCATGAAATGAGGAAGGGAAGGGGAAGAGGAACGAATACAGGAAAGTGTGTTGATGAAGGAGGAAAGAAGGACAGACAGTGAAATGGAGAAGAAAACTTATGGGGAGACCCGGAGTCTCTGCAGCTGCTTCGTAGTCTTGTCGCTCAAATGTCAGTGCAGTCTTTGCTGACGTTTGACGTTGGTAACTAAAACCTACGATTCTTCGACATCGCTCTGGGGTTTCTTTTCCCTTTCTCAGCGTGCAGGATGGGAAGGCCCCGGCGGCTTTTAGTCAGACCTTGGCCTCTAGCATTTCCAAGAAGAGTTTGTGCATGGGGACCTTGCCTTCCAGTTTGATGTTGTAGAAGTGCTGCACAGCCTTGGTGGAGGTCTGCCTGAGCAGGGGTAGCGTCATCAGCATCTTGCCGGCCCGCCGCGGGTCCTCCATGTGCTGGCCAGCCTCGTAATCCTGCAAGGCCTCGTGCAAGACGTCCTGAAGCTTCTGCACGGCTTCCACGTCTTCTATGTGCATGGAGTCTGCACGGGGAAGCAAAACACAGGAATCCTGTCAATGCTCGAAAAAATGAGCGGTTTCCCCAAAGAAGACCCCAGACATTTCCCTCATGCGCTGACATGAACGCCTTCTCCATAACTCACAAGCCTGGTGCTCCTGAACTTCTGGGAGCTCAGAGTTGTTGCCATGCCAACATGCTGGGCACCTCTCTACCTATTCCCTGGATTTCATATGATCCATCTCAGATATTAGCTTGGAAAATGGGAACTACAAGATGTTGTGTGTGTGTGTGTGTGTGTGTGTGTGTGTTGCAATAGTAGAATAGTAGTAAAGGTCACTTGAGTGTTTGTGCCTGTAGAGTCCCAAGGGTGACTTCGGGAATCACCCTGGATTTCTCTACCTCCTTTCTGCTTTGCTCTGGAGTTTCCCAGACTCTGCCTTCCATGCACGGAAGAAGTTCAAACGTGTCACCATTTGCACACAGCATTTGTACATGGGATCTGAGGTTTGAACTTTAGTCCTTCTCTTTGCACAAGGCAGAAACTTAACCATGGACCTATAGCTCCAGCCCAAGATCCGTTATTTAAAACATGCATTCCCTTTCTGAGTAGTGGAAAACATTGGCACATTACAATCTTGGCAATCTTATTCTCTGTTTTAATGTGTTCATTCAGCAAACAATTATGGACGGCTACTTGGCTACTTGTTAAATATATTCTAAATGCTGTTGGATATAAAGTTTAAAAATCCCAATTTTGTCGGTAGAAAGCCCATATTACCCAAAGGTGAAAAAAATGAGTTGATGATTAAGAACTTAATTAACAATTCCACATAAATGCCTGGAATCTAGCCCGACCAAGGAATAACAATAAATTCTTCATCCTTGTAGGACTTCTATGTCTAATAGTTCATTAAACATCCTTACATATCTGATTGTCTTGCTAGAAATAGAAATGGCATCGTCAAATTATTGAGTTGCAAAATACTTTTCACATTGATGACAGTGAACTTTGCCCCAAAGTGACAGATTTGAAAATCTACTTTAGTGAAGAACAAGAAGGGTTAACAAGGGTGCTGTAATTAGGCTTGAGATGTGGGTGAAAAAAAAAAAATGAAAAGAGAAGTTACCACTCTGGTGCTAACACAGACACTTAATTATACACAAGTTTGAATCATTTAGCACTTTTTATTGATTCTGATGACAGTTTATCTGTTAATTACACGTAATGGAGTCTTCGGGGGATTCTTCATGCTTAAAAATTCCATTTCTCTGAGAGCGCCAAGCACCAAGATGTATGTCAACCCAAACTTTCACACAATCCAAATAGAAATCATGAGATGCAGAACAAAGGAAACATAACTTAAAGCCAGGTGACTCCACACATAATAAAACAAACAACAACAACAACAACAACAAAAGAACAGGCAAATTTATTAGGTTAAAAGGATATAGCCAGTAAAATTGCTTTTTAAAGTGTTATATTTGTTCATTGCTGCTTTTTCTCTCAGATTCATCTATTAAATCACTTCACCCTGTCACTGGTCATGTAATTACTGTTTCTACTGGGGAGAACGTTTTAGAGTGTTTCTCCTCCTGGCCTAGTATTCTGCCACCTTGGAAGAAGTTTTCCAGAGCTAATAGCCAAAGTGACTAATGAGTGGAACTATACAGTCTGTGTGACAGAAACGGAGCTGTGGATATCCCTTAGCAGAAGGGGAGGAAAGAGGGAGGAGAGAACCCCTCTCCTGGGCCCCCAGCTCCGACTCCTTCCCATGACACCCCAACTGGGTTCCTGGGGAGATGCTACATCACAGAGGAGGCAGAAGTGCGCTGAAAGGGAGATCCGTGCTAGGCGCACTCTGCAGGTGTGTGAACGTTCATGTGTGTGCAGGTTCGCATGCGCCCACTGCATGCGGAGGCTGGAGGTTAACTTCAGGCATCTATCCTGGGTTTTCCTGAGACATGGTCTCTAACCAGTGTGGAATTTTCAGGTAAGTTAGGCTGTGTGGCCAGCACACGCGAGGGATCGTCCTGTCTCTACCTCCCCAGTGCTGGGGCCGCAAGCACGCGCCTCCATCCTGAGCTTTGTGATGTGGCCTTTGGGTTCAAACCAGGCCTTTTGCTTGCCTAGCAAGGACGTGGCCGACTGGACCATCCCAGCCCCATACGCTTGCTTTGCTTTCACCGAATGATGCTCCTAGCACGCAGCTGAACACAGCGCTTTCTTTCTCAAGTAAACGACACGATACTGACCACCAAGCACTGATGATCCCCTCCCATCCCCACAGTGCTCTACCACTCTGCCACATGCCAATGTGCGCAGGTGTGCCGGGACACGGAGTTCTGCTGAGTCAGCAGCGAGACTCGCTGTTATGCATTAGTTCAGATTTTCCCCATCTGGCTCCAAGTTCCCTCCTGTGGCCCAGGCCGGAAGAATCTAGAATGTGCGTCTCTTTCCCACACAGCGCACCCTTCAGCATGGGACACAAGGCACAGCCCTCTCTTTCTGCCTTTCCTCTTCCACACTCCTCCCCAGCGGGAGATCTATGAGCTCACGTCACAGGAAATGAGGCGAGGACGAACAGCAGAGAGATGCGCTCGCAAACAGCAATTAGGACTTCAAACTCTTCTTTAAAGGCTGTGATTTAGCGGCAGAGATTTAAAAATGATTTAATCAAATTACTATGATAATTTAACTTCCCATTTACAGAAAAGATCCTAACTCATTCTCGGATCTGCTAATACTCTAAATGCAAACTCACTAAATCTGAACTATTTAATTAGACCATGATTCAGTTGGCAGACTGCTGAAGAAAATATTAATCTCCATTAAGGGCCCTAGTTCAAGTCTTTGGCTCTGTGGTTTTAATCTGTTTTGTTCCTTTGGCTAAATTTACATATCGATGCCACTGGGCACAATGACATTCATTCATTGACTGTTTCTCCTGGTTTCCTTTCAACCGTGTTGAGATCCAACTTTATATGTGGAATCCAAGTATATATATAAACTGATACCCAAGAAAAAGACTTAAGTATGCATATCCCAATAATGGAACAAAAAAAATGGAAGATGAATTTGTAGTCACCATTTTGCAATTCCCAGTGATTAATGCAGTTTGGTTCTTAAGCATCCACAGGCGCTAATATCCAAGGAGAGATATCCAATCATTCTGTGCCTCTCAGCAAACAACACACTATCCAGCTGCCCTCACAGTTGTTCATATCTATAAACCCAGCTCTTGGGAAAAGAGGCAGCAAGGTCAGCAGTCAAGGTAAGACTTGCCTATATGATGAGAACCTGCGCTATATGAGACTTCGTCTTAAAGAAAAACTAAAATAAATGAGGATATGAAGGAATTAAGGATGGAATGAGAAAAGGAAGGAATGAGAAAAGGAAGGAATGAGAAAAGGAAGGAAGGAAGGAAGGAAGGAAGGAAGGAAGGAAGGAAGGAAGGAAGGAAGGAAGGAAGAAGAAAAGCAAACAAAAAGAAAAGAACAAAGTAACACAGAAAGGAAGAGAAAGGAAAGTCCAAACTTCTAGCTAAGTGTGACAAATCAATGCTGGAGAAGTTGGGGAGACAGATATTCCCTGGGGTTACCAGGAGGAATCCAGCTCATTCCATAACTTGTAGCAGATGTGGAGAAACTGAATTTGGACTCGGGGTCTCCAGAGTCAGGAAAGTGAAAGTGTGTTGCTTCGTGTCCCTGCCGGAGCAGCCAGCAAACTAACCACCCAGCCAGATACTTCTGAGGTGGAGATGCAGCCAGATGCCCGTGACGCAGCCTCTTCCAGAAAGAAGCAAGTCTTACAGAGACAGAGACACTGGCAGACACATTGATGACACTGTCCCCAGGCCGGGTGGGGGGCTGGACATAAAACAATCCTTTAGGGATTTTCCAGCCCAGAGAAGCTGCAGTTCTAACACTAAAAATAGTAATAAGAACTCTGAACTTGAGTTCAACCCTGGAGAGACTGGAGCTTTTGATCTCACAATTTTCCATGTGGGCCCTTTTGCCCACCCAGGAGGCCTAGTTTCTCTGTGTCTTCCTCAGGTTGCTCTGCTGAACCATCTGCTCAGGACTTTATCTTCCCCCTCCACTTCTTAACTTTTCTAGAAGCTTCTAACTCTGTTCACTGCAGGGGTTAAAGATCACCCACCAATAAGTGAATGGTGACTGAACCGTTTGACTTCCTGTATCATGAATGATCTGCGCCATGTCAATGATCTTTGAAACAGATTCCTCATGGGCTTAAGATCCATGTGGCCAAGGGAGGTGAGGAAGTGTGTTGCGTGCACATTACTGAGGATGGGAGGCCAGGACGATTCTCAGCAAGCTGGGCAGGCCTGATCGACAATCCCAGCTACTCCTACTGACAGAAGCAGAAGCAGGAAGAACCCAAGTTTGAGATCAGCCTGTGTTACAGGAGGAGTTCAAGACCATCTTTAGAATTTAGTGAGACCTTGATGAAAGAAAGAAAGAAAGAAAGAAAGAAAGAAAGAAAGAAAGAAAGAAGAAAAGAAGGAAAGAAGGAAAGAAAGAAAGAAAGAAAGAAAGAAAGAAAGAAAGAAAGAAAGAAAGAAGGAAAGAAGGAAAGAAGGAAAGAAGGAAGCAGGAAAGCAGGAAAGCAGGAAAGCAGGAAAGCAGGAAAGAAAGGAAAGAAAGGAAAGAAAGGAAAGAAAGGAAAGAAAGGAAAGAAAGAAGAAAGAAGAAAGAGAGAAAGAAAGAAAGAGAGAGAAAGAAAGGAAGAAAGAAAGAAAGAGAGAGAGAGAGAGAAAGGAAGAAAGAAAGAAAGAAAGAAAGAAAGAAAGAAAGAAAGAAAGAAAGAAAGAAGGAAAGAAGGAAAGAAGGAAGGAAGGAAAGAAGGAAGAAAGGAAGAAGGAAAGAAAGAAGAGAGAGAAAGAGAGAAGAAGAGAGAGAAAGAAAGAGAAAGAAAGAAAGAAGAAGAAAGAAAGAAAAGAAAAGAAAAAGAGAAAGAGAAGAGAGAAAGAAAGAAAGAAAGAAAAAGAAAGAAAGAAAGAAAGAAAGAAAGAAAGAAAGAAAGAAAGAAAGAAAGAAAGAAAGAAAGAAAGAAAGAAAGAAAGAAAGAGAAAGAAAGAAAAAGTTGAACCATGGCCCGGAGAACATTTGCCTGTATATGAAAGATCCTAAACTCAACCTCCAGTACAGGAATATGTCTGCATGTGAGTGTTATGTGAGTATGTGTGAAACACTTCTTGAATTATGCCAAGACACGGTGATTGCTGAGAACCACTGAGAACTAGCTTTAATTTAGCTCAAAATTTACAATATCATATAATATATAAAAATGAGAGGGTATTTGTAAATAACAGAAGTTGGTTGCCTAACTATATAATCTGAAATGAAGTTAATAACCCAATAAAGTGACAGCAGAATTCACTTTTTAAAAAGTATCACAGGAGACTGAAAGTTATGACGTGAATTTTTTCCGATCTGAGAGTATTCACCTTAGTTGGGCCTGGGTAAAAGCAAAGAACAAAGACCTATAGAGGCCCAAAGAACAACACTTGGCCACTTCTCATATGATAGTACTGTTGTCTTATGAACTGTACAGTAGTGACATCCACAGGCTCAATGTCCTCAAACAACAAGGATTTCAATCCTCAGTTCATGCTTGTAATCCCCATTCTCAGCAGGTAGATGCAGAAGGATTATGGGTTCAAAACCAGGATGGCCTATTGAATAAAAGCCTGACTCAAGAAAAATACGTGAAATAATAGTTCATGTCCCTTCATCTGTCCTGCCAGACCCTCTTCTATTTGTAAAGCTTTCCGTTTGTGCGGCCCATTGTGATTCTTCTTTTCTATCTTTGACGACATATGGCTGATACATTTGTGTGCATGTGTCTGTGTGTCTGTGTGTAGCAGAGGACACTGGATGTGCTTGGGAAAGCCCAAGAGTGACATCAGGAATCATCCGATGCCTGTGTGTGAAAGACCCTAAACTCAATCTCCAGTATGAAAGAAAAAAACACCTTGCATAGTTGTACATGTGTGTGCTTTGCTCTGTGATTTCCCAGGCGCTGTCTGCCACGCAGAAGCGCAGGATGTCACCATTTCAGCCTGGAGTTTAGCATGGGTCTGGGATCCAGACTCATTTCCTTCTACTAGCAAGGCAAAGGTTTAACCCCTGAATCCTCCCTCCAGCCTACTTTCCCCACTTTTATATAAGTCATTTGAATTCCATGGAGCTGTTTCTATGGTTATACTGCAAATTTAGTTCATACCTACATAGTTTTCCCCCATCCAAAGCCAAACTCATCCCCTTCACAGCAGAGTGACCCACCCATCCAGACCTTCGGGCAACTGTGGACATCGGGCATTATTCAACTGCTTGCCTGACTTTACCTTTAAAAACACACAGTAACTTTGACAGGAGGGAATTTGGAGTTAAAGAGCAGAAGAACATCTCTCTTACATAGAAATGTATACCTATACACTATATCGATATACTTTTGTGAGATTATTATCTCCTTGGGACATTTATAGGAAAATCTTATCTCAAAATTTCCCATGAAGGGATGGTAATGACTGAGAGATGTCGAGTTGAACTTATATGATGGTTCAAATATTTGATTAACTGTGGCTTTCATTCAGCTATCTAAAGGAATCACAAATGTCTTCTCTCTTGAAATTCTACAATGTTGCATAGATACCAATGAACATCATGTCCTCCCAACAGTGAGAATAGGTTCTTAAAATTACTTCGGTGTATAAGTTGATAATCAGAATGTTACGTGTTGCTTTTTGTCAGTTGTTAATGCCATTCAAGAAGCATTATGTCAAAGAAGTGAAAGAAAAAGAACACATAACTTCATACACATTTCGTTCTTGGATGGAATGAGCCTGTCTGGAAGTGTAAGGTGTGGGCAGGATAAGTTGAAGCTGGAGCTCACGTAGTAGCTCTGCCCCCTGAAGGTCTGTGGCTTCGACAAAGATCAGACCTGACTTGCTTCACACTGCACCTACTTTTAACCTTCTAGTCTTAAGAAATATGTGCACATGGGGGCTGGAGAGGTGGCTCAGGAGTTAAGCCTCTGCCTTGCAGGTAGAGGGTCCTGAGTTCGGATCTTAGACCCCACATATAGATGCCGGGCGGAAGCCGGGGCGGCCTGCGTTTCTGGTCCTGGTGGGCGGAGCCTGTGAATCCCCGGGCAGAGTAAAAACAAGGAGGAGTTGGAGGCGTCCATGGTGGTTCTGGAATTCATCCGTGGTTCTACACACACACACACACACACACACACATGCATGCATATGCATGCACAATTGAATAAATAATAATAAAAAAGAACCTTTAAAGAAATATGAGCACATGGGGAACATCACAGAAGAGAGGGCGGTAAGTGAGATGTTGGGGCCAGAAACTATCTTTTAAAAACTCATGAATATATTATCCTGGGATCAGAGATAATAGTTTAAATAAAGGACTGGATATGAAATTCAACAAAAATGACCAAGAGAAAAGAATCCTTGAACATAACCTTGTTCAAAATACTTAGAACAACATTTCAAAGTTTTCTACAATATGGGGACAAAATTGATGAGAAAGAGAGAGTTCTAAAAATCATTTCAACTTGTTGTGAAATTGCCCTCGGTCATAGCTTTCTAAATCCAATCTCACAGAGATACACCAGACATGCAGTCAGTGAAGGGCTTAATACTGGCCCTTAGACATGAAGCTGGAACATAGCTTCTGTGGACTCAGACACTCCTCGGGGGTTAAGACTGCCTCAAAAGCAGAAGGACCTGAGCTTGGACCCCAGATCCAACATTAAAAAAAAAGCCAGTTAGAAATGGCAATAGCCCGTACTTCAAACTCTGGAAGGTGGAGCCAAGGAAATTCCAGAGTAGAGCAAAAACGAGGTAGAAGCAATTCAGGATGACCCCTCACATCACTCACCCCTGGGCCTCCACAGGCACACCCAGCACCTTCTGATACACACACAAAACACGCACACAGAAAACATACACACACACAATTGAGCAAAAAACGATTTAAAAGAGAATATTTGGAATGATTTCTTAATGTTTCCAAATATTGGAATGTGACATATGTAGTATCTGCTCATGATATATGGTTCCTTTGGCCATATACACAAAAATATAAAATGAATGACCAATGATGCCCTACTGCTATGTGCTTTTGTAACTTCAAGTATAACAGAAACGTGACCACAAAAAAATGTGATGGCCATTGTCAGAAGCCAATCATCAAGTAAAGACAGATGTTTAAAATGAGACACACAAGAAAAGCTAAGATATTTACTAACTGGTATCAAAATTGCTCTTTATATAAAAAGTCATTTATGTTAACCTGAAATTCCTAAATACTAAAGGAAAATCTAATTTTTAGTGCATGTATGAAATACATTAACATATCTTGTGCTCATAAGTAGCATAAAGAAAGATTTTATGCTGGATTGAAATAAGCTTGACAGAATAAAAATGCTTGAGCAATAAACCAAAATAGCCTCGTATTGACAGAAAGAAAACAACTTTTTAAGTGGTTTACCCTAAACTAAAAGGCTAGGATTTGGGGTTGGGTGAGTAAGAAAAAGGCCCCATTGATATGACACAAGCGTCATTTCAAGGTTAAAGGTCTTTACGGCACTTATTCATGTATTCTTTACTTTAGAGGCTGATTCAGTTCATTTCTTCTTGGTGCTGAGAGACTAAACTAATGTCGAAATGTTCTGCAGGAAATAATTGAGCCAGGAATTAATCCTGGGAAGCAGTGTCACGCTTTGATTATAATTGGTAAATGGGGGAGCTTGTTAACTATTTCTGGAGTTAACAAGAAAAGCAAACTAGCTAGTTCTTTAGATAAAACCTTTGCAGGATCACCATTCATTAAGGCAAAGTGGGTGACTTCCTCTCCCGATAGCAGAGGGTAAGGGATTGGAACACTTATGTACCAACAATATTAATGATCATGCTGCTAAGCACTAGAAACAGAGGTGCTCCTAGTAATTAATTAAAGCACTCTAAATTAAAATACTCTTCCACAAACTATGCATCAACACATCTAAAATTATGAACTTTTAGCAATTTGGATGAGAAACTTTTAGGATTGCTCAGCATCCACAATTAGCTAATAATTTTTAAAAAAATCAATTGGAAACGTAAGAAAACATAAAATATGCTTACTCTCTTTAAAAATGAAAAAAAAACCAATTAACCAAGTGAAGTTTCAGTGAAGAAGCTGTACCATGATTACTTAGTAAAATTCTCCCCCAAGCCATTGATGGGAAAACTTTCATCTGTTATGAGACATATGAGCCGGTAAATCCTCGGGTGGTTTCTAGCCCAGGTCCTGTTTGGATCTTCTGGACAGAAGGACAAGGTTTTCCTTGTGAGCTTGGAGAAGCACCACCATTTGTCAAGAAGAGACACACATGCAAGTTTCACAGGGGAAGGGAAGCAGAGGGGTGAGGGGTGAGGGGTGTGGCGAGGAAAGGAGGGAACTGTCACAATTAAAATTGCGATGCTAAAACTCCATTATGAAGCAAATAGGAAAGTACAACTTCATCTCTGAGAACAATTTCCCTTCTATCAGCTCAGGATCCCTGCATCAATATTGTAGATGAACTGTTAATTACAAAATCAATTAAAAATTATTTCTAAAAACAGTCACACATCCCTGGCTCTCTCGGGGGCAATTTGGGCAGAAGGTCTCAGCTCACCGAGACCACGCCAAATCACAGAGTCGCCATCCATAAGAAAGCAAAAGCAATCTGGTTTTTCATTTTTCAGCGCGGCTGAGCCCGGCCTGAGATTGATCGTCACATATGGCCCCTGAAAACAAACTGTCAATACCTTGAATGCTGCAGAATTTGAACAAATAACCACCCGCCCATTCAAGCCACTCAGTGCATCCCATTTAACAGATTTTATTGACAGTTTCCTTCTTGTAATTAAAGGGAAAACTACTGGCCAGCAACCAAGATAAAGTTCAAAGATAGGGTCAAGACAAAAGCAGATGGAGGGGGCGCCAAGTGACTGTCAATGGTAGGGGCATCAGAGGCTCATTGACAGGCAGGTATCTAATGGCCGGCGCGGAATTAGGAGGATCTCTCCAGAACGCTATGCTGATGCTGAAAGAGACTAAAGGCTACAATCCAGCAAGAGGGGAGGCACACAGGGAAAAACACAACAAAGCAACAATCTCCACTTCTCAGAGTTGGCTCCCCACTTGGGCCCGCTTTGGCTCAAACATCAGAGAAGGTTTATTCCTATGGATCTCAACCCTTACTGCAAAGGCTTTGCCTCTGAGGGAACACCGCTGTCCATGTAATTTGATTTTTAGAGAAACTCAGAATTATGTGTATACACACCACACACACACACACATAGATATAGATAGATATGATACTTTTATATAATATATATTTGAGGTTCCTATATTAGAGCATATAAATATATATATTCTATCTATCTATCTATCTAGAGAGAGAGAGAAAGTATTCTTTGGAAAGAAAAAAGAAAGCAAGGCTGCATATACTTCCTCAGTTGCAGAATTGCTGCTGCTGAGTGGAGCAGTGATGTGTACAGACCAGTACCACTTCTGTCAACGTGCTAAACAACAATGGAGGTAATTTCGTCCCAAGAGTGCCCATTTGTGTGAATCCCTCCAGAGCCTGCACTTTGCCGTGGCCTAAATTAGCAAACGTGAGAGGCAGTAAAGATGTCTGAGCTTCCAATGCGCTAGTAAAATGAAAACCATTCCCTTGACGTGCCTGTGTCTTCTTTCGAACTTTGCTCTAGGAAAGCAACCCTGATTATAATTTGGCTGACTCCTACGGAATTCACAAACTAGATCTAGCAAGGGAAGGAAGGGAAGGGAAGAAGGGAAGGGAAGGGAAGAAAAGGGAAGGAAGAGGAGAGGAGGAGAGGGGAAGGGAGAGGAAGGGAGGGGAAGGGAGAAGAGGGGAGGAGAGGGGAAAGGGAAAAGGGAAGGGAAAGGAGGAGAGGGGAGGGAAGGGGAGAGGGAAGAGAAGGAGGGGAGGGAAGGGGAGGAGAGGAGGAGGAGGAGAAGGGAGAGGAGGGAGAAAAGAGGGGAGGGAGTAGGGGGAGGTGAGGGGAAAAGGGAAAAGGGAAGGGAAAGGAGGAGGAGAGGGGGGAAAGGGGGGAGGGGAGGAGAAGAGAGGGGAGGGGAGAGAAGAGGGGGGAGGGGAGGGGAGAAAAGGGAAAAGGGAAGGGGAGGGGAGGGGAGGAAAAAGGGAGGGGAGAAGAGGAGGGGAGAGAAGGGAGGGGAGGGAGAAGAGGGGAGGGGAGGAGGGAGTAGAAGGGAGGGGAGGGAAAGGGAAAAGGGAAGGGAAAGGAGGAGAGGGGAGGGAAGGGGACGGGGGAGGAGAAGAGAGGGGGGGAGAAGAGGGGGGCGGGGGAGGGGAACAGGGAAACGGGATGGGGAGGGGAGGGGAGGGGAGGGGAGGAAAAGGGAAGGGGAGGGGAGGGGAGGAAAGAGGAGGGGAGAGAAGGGAGGGGAGGGAGAAGAGGGGAGGGGAGGGGAGGGGAGAGGTAAACGGCTCATCATTAAAAAGGTAGGAGTGAGCACATCTACATGCCAACCTGAATTAGCGAGAGCGATGGCTTTGAGGGTGACAAACTCCTCCTTCTCCAGCTTCATGCTCTTGTACTTTTTCACCAGCTGTAGGATGGCATTGTTCAGGTCCAGAAGGCCTGCGAGCTTGGACTGGTCTTCGTCCATTATGTAATCGTCTGCATAGACAAGTTCATCCTCAAATGAAAGGGATCGGTAGACGACACCGAGGATCAAGATTTCCATCCATGCGCTCTGCAGAAGACTCATCTGGTCTGCCAGGGACAGCGTGGAGAAGCCTGCGTGGGAAGATGGGCAGATGGAGTTACTTGAAAGCCATGACTTCCTAAGGCAACATTAGCCCCACCCGGTCAGCCTCAGAGTTGCAAACGATGCTGGGCACAGATTAGAAGCTCTTAAGATCTGCCCCCCCCCCCCCCCCCCCGTCGCTCTGTGGTGAATGGCGAAGTCACAAGTCAGTTTCAACTGGCTGGTGTTTTTATAGGCTTATAAACACCGCTGAGGGGAATCACATAGAGATAGAGTTCTCTTTCTTTGATCTGAGAAGAAAATACCATGTAATCTTTATTCTCTAATCCAGACCAAAGTTTCTAGGAAGGTGTCACTGGAGCATGAGATTTTGGCGCTGGTATTTAGTGGTACAAAAAAGGGAACATGCTTTCCCGAGCAGAAAAGCCACAATTCCCTCTTATTCTTAAGGCCTGGGTTATTGCCAGACTGCTAAGTACAGAAATAACAGGGACTGGACGAGAGAATAGAAACAAGGCCAAACCTCCACTGCAGACTCGGGCAGGATGAAGTGCCTGAACCTTAATTCTGCATGTGGAAAATTAAACAAAGCAACTTCTCTGAGTGTCAACATATACCATGCATTTGAGAAGTGCTGCTATGTTACATTTTATTTTAATTTAAAATATCTGGCTCGTTTTTTTTCCCTGAAAATTAGGGTGGCGTTCATGCAGGCATTAAGTCCCTTTAAGCTCAAGAAATGAAGGTAGGATGTTAAGAGAGACGTTCTGTGGACCCTTGATAGACGTGTGTGTGTGTGTGTGTGTGCATGCGCACGTGTATGTGTGTGTGTGTGTGTGTGTGTGTGTGTGTATGTGTGACCATATCTCTGAGGATCAAGTCCTACATTCTAAAAGGAATTCTTAGTGCAGATAGTTGATGACCAAAAACCCCAACAGTATGGCAGGATGTCCTAGGATGATTGTTTGCCCTTGTGCTTTCTGAGGACCATGTTCTATGACTTAAGATCCCTCCAGCAGCAATTCTACAGAAGGACAAACCTACTAGGGAACACACCTTAAGGAAATGTCATCTGACTCTTTTTCCAGGCATTAGGACGCATCTCATAAATAATATCCACTCATGCCCGGCCTCTGTATGCTCTTGCTTATCAAAAGCATGTTTGTGTTCACTGCAGTCAAGACAACCTATGTGCATGACATAAGATGCTACACCTGAGCTAAGGAAAGAAAGGATTGAAACAAGCATCAGTGCAAACAAGCATCTTGCCGCTCAGTTCCATTAACCATATGTGCTTAATGAAATCATCAGAAGGGATTAGTCCAGCTTTTCTTCAGGGGATCTCTACAAGCAATCCTTTCATTGTCAGGATACATACACATTATCTGGCAGGGCTTCAGCTGGGTTAGTTGTGTGATGTGTTAAATATTTTTTTGTCATTGAAATTTAGAGTTACATTAATAAATACCCTGATGTCTTTTGAAAGAAGGATTTGAAGAGTGGAAAAAAAATAATGATCTAAATACATTTGACCTCTAAGTGCTTTTGATTTGGGAAATATCAGACTCACAAAAGACAAACAAGTCACCAAATACACGGCTCTTTGTCCATCTCCTCGGCCCCACCCCGAGAGAAAAAGAGGCTCAATGCAAATTCAAGGAGGTAACTGAACGCAGGAGACTAAGGGGCGATTATCTGCATAAATCCAATCCAGAAAGAATGAATTATCACAGAGAAGGTGCCAGAAGGCTGGGTCTCCTGCATTCCCAGGTTTCCTCCCTCCTCCTGTTCTTCCTCCTCCTGCTTAGAGCTGCAGTTTGGATGTCGCAGGGGTTGGACAGGGCACGGTAGCCTGCAGCCGCTTCCCGTGACAGCCCGGCCCTCCCTCCACACACTGCTGTTAGTAAATAGATTTACACATACTCCAATCTCCACGCATCTTTCTGCCGAATAATTAAAAGCAGGATGATTAGTTTATTGAGTGGAAGGAGGAACTTTTTTATTGAGGTCTATCCTTGATTTTATCAGGGCCAGCACTTTTACGCTTGTCATGGGGCGCGGGCATCCAATTTTTCTTATCTTCCTGATTAATACAAACGCTGTTGCAGGACGCATTAATTAACAGATACAAATCTACGTTCTCATGGAAGGATCAATACGGAGAAGAAAAGAGGCATCAATGTGAATTTAGTGCTGATGATGGAGAAGGCTCACCATCGACATTTACGTGCCCGGAAACGTTAAAGTTGGACCCGGGGTCTTTTGTCCCTGTGATTTACCAACCAACAATTTCTCAGCTGCAACAATGTTTCACACATTTCTTTGGGGTTTAATTAAGCAAAAAGCAATAAAATTTCATTTTTTTAAAGGTTGATTTCATGCTTTTTTTTGCTCTACCAATGGCTCTGGTGTGTGTATGTGTGTGTGTGTGTGTGTGTGTGTGTGTGTGTGTGTGTGGTCATCCCTTCTATAAATCTTTTTCCGTTTCTCTATGAAATAAAGAGACGAGAGAGAGAGAAGGTAAAGAAACAGTCTTTTTTGGCACCAAAGATTGGACAAATTTACTAAATGAATATCCTCAATTCTTTTACAGTTGATTAAATGAGTATATTTCTCACAAAAACATGGGAGGAAATAAAGAAATCTACACTCATCTCTCTTCTTGTCTTAGAAATCATGTCACTTCATATTTTTACCTTGTGCCAACATGACTCTGCAAATGAGCAAGGCTTCACAAGGATCTCTCCTGCCCAGATCCCAGGTTCATACTTAGTCTTGCCATTAAAATACTACACTCCTCCCATCAATAAGCACAGACACACAGCAGACCTCGACCTGGCTAGGTTAGATCAGGCTACCTTTGAACTTGAGATGCTCTTCCCTCAGTCAGCTGAGGGCTGAAGCTACTGACGTGTGCCACCCTGCCTAACTTACCGTAAATTCTTTTTTCTCACCCTTTAAGATCTCTAGCTGCTCCGTGGCTCCATAAAGAGAGGTGAATGAACTTATCTCTTTGTCAAAGAGGAGAGCACATCCCACTCCCAATGACAGCATTAGAGGCAAATGCCTGTTCCAACAAGCTGGTCTAAAGGGTTTCTTAACTACAATTGTGCATTCTCGTCTCCATCGGGCTGCTGCTTCTCTGGGCTCTCACCAGGCAAGGAACACGGTGTCAAAGCTCTTGGGCAGTGGGGTAGAGAGGCCCCAAGCATCTAGGATGGTCGCTGTTCTTGGCAAGATACCTCTTTCACAATGACACTCAGCTATAATCACATCCCCTTCGACTTTGTATTTGGGGCCATTATTATCTCGAGTATGTGTGGCAGGTTCTAGTTTCCAATGTGCATTGCTATCATGGCGTCTGAAAATGTTCCTTGTGGATTGCTAACAATTTCAAGCCCTCTTCGTCTCTGCCCTGGATTCAGTGCTGTTTCACGTATCTCCGGCATTTCGCCCGGCAGGACTTTCCACCCTGACCTGCAGTTAAACAGCATGTTGATGTGCGATGCAGTGTGCTCCAAATAAACCGGACGACAGTTGGCAAGAACATCATTTGAAAGGCAGGTGCCCCTGGGTGCCAGGCTAGAGGAAAGCATGCTGTGTGCCCACCTTCACCGCCTTTGGACGGGAGGTTTAGGGTCTGACACTGTAGCTGTGTGCGCTCACCAACCATGATCGTTGTTTTGCTTTGTTTTGTTTCGTTTTGTTTTTTAATTCCCCCAGTCTGGCCAAACGGTGCAACTTAACAGAAAAAGCTAAGCATCTAGAAGTGTGAGGGGCAAAAAAATATCAGATGGCCAGTCCTCAGAAATACACTTTCATTTCAGAAAGCACAAATGTTTATTGCCCCAATGAGTGTTGACAGAAATAGGCTGCCGCACTGGGCATTGGGTTTTAACCCCTGCTGGGCATTTCCTTGTTGGCTTTCGTGAAACACAGTGCTAAACGGTT